>CM069146.1:690986-977592 GCA_035221665.1 Okamejei kenojei | reverse complement strand
GTAAAAACTAAAAAAATAAAAAAAAACCTCCCTTCACGTTTACCCATCTCAAACCTCACGCTGCCTTGGCAGGCCAGCAGCATAATCAATGTTCAGTCTCACCCCGTCACTCCCTCTTCTCCCCTTTCCATCAGCAAGTGGGTACTTGAAGTGTTAAACATACAACATCCAGTTTCTGGGTGTTTCTTCCCACCTGATTATCAGGCATGGTGTTCCATTCACATCACAACCAGTGTATTGTCCTGACTTACCATCTGCCTCACTGGTGACTTTTTTTGATATGACTTCATGGGCCTTTATCTCGCACTTCACTTTACCCAGTATCTGGTACTATGTCGATGATGCAATTGTAAATCATTGTGTTGTCTTTCTGATGAACTGGGTAGCACACAACAAAAACCTTTCTCTGTACCACAGTGCACTTGTGACAATAAAATAAAGTTAAACACTCTCTCTCTGCCCCTACCTCAACCCTAATGAAAAATTGAACACTTTTAACTCCTTCCTCTTATTTAAACCCCTCTCTCTTTCTCTCCGCTCCCCTCATTAACCCCTTCTCCCTGTCCCTCCTCCTATCTCTTCCCCCGGTTGGTGGGTTTCGGTCAGTGCTCACCGCCGTTCAGCACAGCCGGCGGGCAGACACTGCGCGGGGTGTGGGATGAGGAAGCGGCATCAGGCGGTTGCCTGGGTTTCGTTTGCCAACATCAGGTGTGGCCGCATGTGGGGATATACGAGATGGGGAGAGGGGGGGGGGGGGGGAGAGAGAGGGGGGGGGGTGAGTGGGGGGGGGGGAGAGAGAGAGGGGGGGGGGGAGGAAGAGGTGGGGGGGGAGAGAAGAGAGAGAGGGGGGGAGAGAGGAGAGGGGTGAGTGAGAGGGGGAGAGAGAGAGGGGGTGAGTGAGAGGGGGGAGAGGAGAGAGGGGGAGTGAGAGGGGGGGTAGAGAGAGGGGGGGAGAGTCAGGAGAGGGGGGGGGGGGGGGGAAGAAGGGGGAGGGGGGGGAGGGAGGAGGGGGGGAACTATGGGGGGAGGGGGAGGGGGGTGAGAGAGGGGGGGAGGGGGGAGAGTAAGAGAGTGGGGGAGAGAGAGAGAGGGGGGAGGTGGTGGGGGGGGGAGGGAGAGGGGGGGAGGAGAGGGGGGGAGAGAGGGGGGGAGAGTGGAGTGGGGGTAGAAGAGGGGGGGGAGGAGAGTGGGGGGGGGAGAGTGAGGGGGGGGGGGGGGAGGGGAGAGGGTGAGGGGGGGAGAGAGAGAGAGGGGGGGGGGGGAGAGTGAGAGAGAGAGGGGGGGTGAGAGAGGGGGGGGGGGTGTAGAGAGGGAGGGAGAGAGAGAGGAGAGAGAGGGAGAGGGAGGAAGGAGGGGGGAAGAGTTGGGAGAGTGAGGGAGGGAGAGTGAGGGGGGGGGAGTGGAGAGGGGGGGGAGTAAAGAGAGGTGTGAAGAGAGGGGGGGGGGGGATGGGGAGGAGAGAGAGAGGGGTGAGCAGAGGAGAGAGTGGAGGGGAGAGAGTGAGAGGGGGGAGAGAGAGTGTGAGAGTGAGGGGGAGGAGTAGAGGAGAGTGAGGGGGGTGAGTGAGAGAGGGGGGAGGAGAGGAATGGGGAGAAGCGGAAGAAAGGTAAGAGGGCAGTCGGGGTTTTTAGAGGGCTTGGAGGTGAGACGGGAGAGGGGTTCACGGGAAGGGTTTGTGCAAAGGCCGGGTGATGAGCAGGTTTTCCGGGGGGGGGGGGGGGCATCTTGAACGGAGTCCATGCAATCGCGGGCGAGGAGGGATGGAGGGGGAGGGAGTCAGGGAGTTGGGTCGAGGGGGGCTGGGGGTGAAGGATTTCAGCAGTGGGGAGTGAGGGTTGGGGGGGGGGGGTTTGGAGGTGATGGGTTCGCAGTGGGAGGTGTGGGGGGCTGGGTGAAGGGTTCAGCAGTTGTGGGTGTGGGGGGGGGGTGATGGGGTCAGCAGTGGGGGTGAGGGGGGGGGGGTGGGTCAAGGGTTCAGCTGTGTGGGTGTGGGGGGGGGCGGTGGGTGTGGTGAAGGGGTTCAGCAGTGTGGGTGAGGGGGGGGGGGTGGGGAAGGGTTCCGCAGTGTGGGTCTGGGGGGGGGGTTGAGGGGTTCAGCAGTGGGGAGTGAGGGGGGGGGGGTGGTTTGTTGAAAGGGTTTCAGCAGTGGTGGGTGTGAGGGGGGGGTTGGGTTTGAAGGGTCGTTTCAGCAGCAGTTAAGTTAATGGTGTGAGCGGAGGGGGGTCTGGGTCAAGGGTTTCAGCTGTGTGGGTGAGGGGGGGGGTGAAGGTTCAGCAGGTGTGGGTGAGGGGGGGGGGGTGGGTCAAGGGTTCAGCAGTGTGGGTGTGAGGGGGGCTGGGTCAAGGGTTCAGCAGATGTGGGTGAGGGGGGGGGGGCCTGGGTTCAAGGGTTCTTTCACAGTGTGGGTGAGGGCGGGGGCTGGGCTGGGTCAAGGGTTCGGAAGTGTGGGTGAGGGGGGGGATGGGTCAAGGGGATTCGCAGTGGGGAGTGTAGGGGGGGCTGGGTGAAGGGTTCAGCAGTGTGGGTTGAGGGGCTGGGTTGTGAAGGGTTCCGCAGTGTGGGTGGGGGGGGGGGCTGGGTGAGGGGTTTTTAGCAGTGTGGGTGAGGGGGGGGGGGGGCTGGGGATGAAGGCGTTCAGCACAGCGGTGGGTGTTGTTGGGGGGGGGGGGCTAGGGGGTCAGGGGTTCAAGCGTGTGTGGGTTGGGGGGGGGGTGAAGGGTTCAGCAGTGTGGGTGAGGGGGGGGGGGTGGGGCAGGGTTTTTTGTTCAGCCATTTGCTGGTGTGATGGTGGGGGGGGCTGGGGTGTGAAGGGTTCAGCAGTGTGGGTGAGGGGGGGGGGGGGTGTGTTGAAGGGGTTAAGCAGTGTGGGTGTGTGGGGGGGGGGGGGGGGGGGGCCTGGGTCAGGGTTTTCAGCAGTGTGGGTGAAGGTGGGGGGGCTGGCTGGGTCATGTCAAGGGTTTCAGCAGTGATGGGTGAGGGGGGGGGGTGATTTTGAAGAGTCTGCAGTGTGGTTTGGTGAGGGGGGGGGAGTGATGGGTTTGTGGTTGAAGGGTTCAGAGTAGTGGGTGAGGGGGGGCTGGGTTCATGGGGTTCGCTGTGTGGGTGGGGGGGGGGGCTGGGTCAGGGTTCAGCAGTGTGGGTCAGGGGGGGGGTGAGGGGTTTCAGCAAGTGTGTGTGGGGGTGAGCGGGGGGGCTGGGTCTAGGGTTCAGCAGTTGTGGTTGAGGTGGGGGGGGGGTGAGTGTTCAGAGTGTGGTGAGAGGGGGGGGGCTGGGCTAGGGTTCAGCAGTGTGGGTCAGGGGGGGAGGTGAGGGTTCAGCGTGTGGGTGAGGGGGGGGTGATGGGTTTCAGCTGTTGTGGGTGAGGGGGGGCCGGGCTGGGTTCATGGGTTCAGCAGAGTGGAGGTGGGGGGGGGGGTGAGAGGGTTCAGCAGGTGTGGTAGTAAGGGGGGGGGTTGTGTGTAGGGGTTCAGCAGTGTGGGTGGGGGGGGGGTTGAAGGGTTCAAGCAGTAGTGGAAGTGGAGGGGGGGGGGTTTGTTGGGGTTTGAAGGTTAGCTGTGGGGTGGGAGGGGGGGTGGATGAAAGGGTTTCAGGCAGTGTGGGTGGGGGGGGGGGTGATTGAAGGGTTTCTGCAGTGTGGGTGGGGGGGGGGGAGAATGGGTTCAGCAGTGTGGGTGTGAGGCGGGGGGGTGAAGGGTTTTCAGCAGTGTGGGTGAGGGGGGGGGGTGATGATTTTGAGGGTTCAGCAGTGTGGGTGGGGGGGGGGGGAGTTAGTTTTTGTGAGGGTTCTGCAGTTGTGGGTGGGCGGGGGGGGGGTGAAGGGTACAGCTGTGTGGGTGAGGGGGGCGATGTGTGGTGGAAAGGGTGTGCTGCAGTGTTGGGTGAGGGGGGGGTGAAGGGTTCAGCAGTGTGGGTGGGGGGGGGGTGGAAGGGTTCTGCGTGTGGGTATGGGGGGTGGGGTTGTGTGAAGGTTTCAGCAGTGTGGTGAGGGGGGTGGGGGTGTTTTGTGTTTGAAGGGTTGTCGCAGTGTGGGTGAGGGGGGGGTGTTTGAAGGGTTCAGCAGTGTGGGTGGGGGGGGGGTGAAGGGTTCTGCAGTGTGGGTGAGGGGGGGGGGTGAACGGTTCAGGCAGTGTGGGTGAGGGGGGGGTGTGAAGGGTTCAGCAGTGTGGGGGGGTGAGGGGGGGGGGGCTGGAACCTGATGCAGGAAGTTGTCCCGCTGCAGTCGCGTCGCGGTCCCCGCACGCCGGAGTCATGTCCTCGCAAGCTACGTCATCGCGTAACCCCCGCGCCGTCGTCATGGCCGTCCAAGCGCCGCGTGCGTCATGGCGTTCAGCTCCCGCGTGGCGTCATGGCGTCAGCGCCGCAGTGGTATGGCGTCAACGCCGCCTGCATTCCTGGGCCCATCCTCAACGTGACCGGCCTGCGCGTTGGCCCCCGCCCCTCTCATGGACCTGGGGACCAGGAGGCCAGTGGGTGCGGACCGCTAGTTCAAGCCTTTTACACACCAGTTCATTAGTTCAGATCCTAGCTATACTACTGGCTAATGAATGGCATGTTGGCCTTCATTGCGAGAGGACTTGAGTTTAGGAGCATGTAGGTTCTACTGCTGTTGTGCAGGGCCCTGGTGAGACCACACCTGGAGTATTGTGTGCAGTTTTGGTCTCCTAATTTGAGGAAGGACATTCTTGCGATTGAGAGAATGCAGCGTAGGTTCACCAGGTTAATTCCCGGGTTGGCAGGACTGACATATGATGAAAGAATGGAGCGAGTGGGCTTGTATTCACTGGAATTTAGGATGAGAGGGAATCTTATAGAAACATAAAATTCTGAGAGGATTGGACAGGCTAGATGCAGGAAAAATGGTCCTGATGGTGGGGAAGTCCAGAACCAGGGGTCACAGTTTAAGAATAAACTAGACCAAGTGTCTGCTCCCCCAATGCAAGATTCCACCACTCACACATTCACCCAACACATTACACCACTCATGCATAGCCCCCAACTGCACAGGCACGGCTCCTTTCTCCTCATCACCTCACTCCCTCCTCCTCTTCACCCTCCCTCTTCAATCCCTAGAGAGGGAGGGGTGGTCGAGAGGGAGGGGGGTAGAATGGGAGGGGGGGCAGGGCAGAGAGTCAGGGTGGTCGGGGATTATGGGAGGTAGAGAGGGAGGGGGGCGGGGAGAGGGGTAGAGATGGAGGGAGGGGGTAGTTGGGTAGAGAGGAAGGAGAGTGGAGTGTATGGGAATGGAGGGGGGTAGAGTGGGAGAGGGTCACTGAGAGAGGGGTTGGGCGGTTGGGGGCGTGAGTGGGATCAAGAGGAGGGAGGGGGTAGCGAGGGGAAGGGGGTAGAGAGGGTGGGAGTGATAGTAGTTAGGAGGGGAAATCTCACTCTACCCCTCCCCAAATTCCCTCCTCCATTTGCCCCCCAATCCCTCTCCTCACCCCTCAAACTCCTCCTCCACCCCCTCCAATCTCCCTCGACACCTCACGCCCTCCCAATCCTCTCTCCTCCTCATTTCATTCATCCTCCTCCCCTCCATATCCTGCCCCAGGTCCAACCCAAGTCGTAGGCTGCGCCTCATGGGACTAGAGAAACTCGGCTGCTTTTGTACACTGCACGGGCCCCTGGGATTTGTAGATTCCTGCCGGCCTGTCGGCTTGCGCTTGGGCGATTGGCAGGCTGCGACTTCATCTCCGGGTCGTCCGTGATCCACGGCCCAGGTCGTCCTTGGTTCCAGCGGTGGCTTCTTTTTCCGCCCCCGGGTCTCTGGCCCCATCCCAGTACCGGGATCAGCCCTCACTCCAGCTCCAAGACCACCCTCACACGGGCGTCGGCAGCCAACTGGCGAGGGCTGGAGTGCCCCTACCTCCGGGATGTGTCCCATTCTACTTGCGAGGGTGCATTGTGATTGACACCGCAAAATGGTGTGAGTTTTTTCGTGCTGTTTTTTTAAAAGTTTAAATTATTCAAAAATCTTGGAAATATAGGTGGTAATGTGATGCGGAGATGTATTTCACCTCGATGGGGAAAAAAAGTGAGTAGAATGTGTGGTAAATGGGCGGGACTGGGAAGGGTTTTTGGAAGAAAATAGGAAATATCCAGATATTCTTCATTCATTCTCTCTCTGCTCTCTGTCTCTGTCTATGTCTCTCTTGTTTCTCTGTCTCTCTGTCTCTCTGTTCTATCTGTCTCTCTGTCTCTCTGTCTCTCTGTCTCTCTGTCCTCTCTGTCTGTTCTGTCTGTTCTGTCTCGTCTGTCTTGTCTGTCTCTCTGTCTGTCGGTCTGTCTGTATTATAGAGATGGTAGGCCATCTAGGACTGTGATGAGAAAAACGTTTTCACCCCGACAGTTGTGAATGTGGAATTCTCTGCCACAAGGCACTGGAGGCTATTTCACTGGATGTGTTCAAGAGTGAGTTACAGTGCCCTCCATAATGTTTGGGACAAAGACCCATCACTTATTTGTTTGCCTCTATACTCCGCAATTTGAGATTTGTAATTGAAAAAAAATCACATCGTAAAGTGCACATTGTCAGATTTTAAATAAAGGCCAATTTTATACATTTTGGTTTCACCATGTAGAAATGACAGCAGTGCTTATACATAGTTCCCCCCCCCCCCCCCCCCCCCCCATTTCAGGGCACCATAATGTTTTGGGACACAGCAATGTCATGTAAATGAAAGTAGTCATGTTTAATATTTTGTTGCATATCCTTTTGCATGGCATTGTCTGCTTGATGTCTCTGGTGAGGCTCTTGCCTGACTGGTATTGCAGCCATCCTAGCTGATGCTTGTTTTCGGGGGCCTCGGTTTTACCCTTCAAGTTTTCTCTTCAGCCTATAAAAGGCATGACCATTTGGGTTCAGATCGGCTGATAGTTTTGGGCCCACTCAAGAAATGAAGGTTTTAGCTTCGTAAAATCCTTTGTTGCTTTTCGCAGTATGTTTGGGTTCTTTGTCTTGCTGTAGTATGAACCACGGCAATGAGTTTGTGGCATTTATTTTGAACTATAGGAATAAACTGTGCATAGTCCTGAAGGTTGGAATCACATGTAGATAGGGTGGTAAATAAAGCCTTTGGTGTGCTGGCGCCTTTATAAATCAGGCTTGAATATAGGAGTAGGGAAGTAATGTTAATATTGTTACAGGCATTGGTAAGACAATTATGGTGTAGTGGGAGGTAGAGGAGTATAGAGGGTGATTTACCTAAAATGTTGCCAGGGTTCCTGCAAATATGTGACAGAGAAAGGTTGACAAGTTAGGTCTTTAATTCTTTGGTGAGCTGAAGGTTTAGGGGGGACCGTGATTGAGGTCTTTAAAAATAAATGGATGATAAACTTGTGGATTCGTTATTTCCCATTTGAGGGTAGGGGAAGATTCAAACAAGAGGGCATGGACATGAGAATTAAGGACAGAGGTTTTCGGTGGGTAGTGGTCGGCGGGGGTAACGTATACGAGGGGGAACTTCTTTACTCAGAGGGGTGGTGGCTGTGTGGAATGAGCTTCAGCAGAAGTGGTGGAGGCAGGATCGATTTTAACATTTAAGAGTAAAGTGGATAGGTATATGGACGTGGAGGGGCTTATGGTTGAGTGCAGGTTAGATGGGACTAGGGTATTTTTTTTAAAACAAATGGTGTAAGGGCCGGACTGGGAAGGGCGAGAGGGCCTGTTTCCGTGCTGTAATTGTTATATGGTTATATGGTTGTGCAGATAGGATGTGTCTATGCACTTCAAAATTCATTGTGCTACTGCCATCCAGCTGTTGTATCATCAATGAAGATAGTGAGCAAGTTACATTCAGCAGCCATACATGCCCAGGCCATAACACCCCCACCACCGTGTTTCACAGATGAGGTGGTATGCGTTGGATTTGGCAGTCCTTCTCTCCTCCATAATTTTTTTTTTTTGCTCTTGCCAGCACTTGATACAAGTTAAATTTATCTCTTCTGTACAGACAATTCTCCAGAACTGTGTTTGCTCTTTCAAGGATTTCTTGGCAAAACTGTATCCTGGCCATCCTATTTTGAAGCTAACCAGTGGTTTGCTTCTTGTAGTGTTTGCCTCTGTAATATGTTCATGAAGTCTTCTGTGGTCGTCGTCATTGACAATTCCACACCTGATGGAATGGGTTTCTGATCGGTCGGAAAGGTGTTTGGAGATTTTTCTTTATTATAAAAATATTAGTAAAAAAGTGGGATGAAAGGATGGCAGAATGGAGGTTATTGTGTTTAAGTGTGATGTGCTTACATCTGGCAGGAACAAATCAAAATAGGACGTACATGGTAAAATGGTTGGGCCAATTGAGGAATTCTGTGGAACAGAGGGATCTAGGAATAAACTGTGCATAGTTCCCTGAAGGTGGTATCACATGTAGATAGGGTGGGTGGTAATAAATAAAGCTTTGGTGTGTTGCCTTTATAAATTGGAGCATTGAATATAGGAGTAGGGTGGATGTAATGTTAAAATTGTTACAAGGCATTGGTAAGACAAATTATGGTGCTATGGTGTTACAATTTTGGTAGCCTTGTTATAGGAAGGTGTCAACAAAATAGAGAGGAGTACAGAGGGAGTTTTACTAGATATGTGCCAGGGTTCCAGCAATCTATGTTACAGAGAAGTATAGTGTTAAACAAGTTAGCTTTATTCTTGGAGCGCAGAGGTTATATGGGGGGACTTGATTGAGTTATTTAAAATGATGAAAGGGAATTGACATAGTTAACGTGGATACGTTTTCCCTTTGAAGAGGGAGGGTAGATTCAAACAAGAGGGCTTGACATGAGAATTAAGGGACAGAAGTTTCGGGGTATCTTGAGTGGGAACATCTTTACTTCAGTGGGTGGTGGCTGTGTGGGAATGAAGACTTCAAGTCGAAAGTGAGGGGAGTAGGATCGATTTTTACATTTAAGAGTAAAGTGGATAAGTATATGGACGTGAAGGGAATGGAGGGGTATGGAGGGAATGGAGGAGGTAGATGGGACTAGGGGGGAAAATACACATATGGTCGGCACGGACCGGAAGGGCCGAGAGGGCCTGTTTCCGTGCTGTAATTGTTATATGGTTATATGGCTATAGAGATAATTCTACTGTCATCAGGTCTTCCTTGGCCTGCCAGTCCCTTTGCGCTTAGTAAGCTCACCAGTGCTCTCTTTCTTCTTAATGATGTTCCAAACAGTTGATTTTGGTAAGCCTGATGTCTCTAACAGTTTTATTTTTGTTTCTCAGTCTCATAATGGCCTCTTTGACTTTCATTGGCACAACTTTGGTCCACTTGTTGATAAACAGCAATAAAAGTTTCCAAAGGTGATGGAAAGACTGGAGGAAAGATTAGGTGCTTTCAAATTTATTACAAATCTCAAATTGTGGAGTACAAAGGCAAATAAATAAATGATGGGTATTTTTCCCAAACATTATAAAGGCACTGTAGATTTAGCTCTTAGGGTTAAGGGATAGGGGAATAAAAAAAAAAAAAGGAGACAAAGGGAAAAAAAGAAAAAAAAAAAAATAAAAAAAAAAATGAAAAAAAAAGAAAAAAGCCGGTCGGGGTGTGGTACTGATTTTTGGATGATCAGCCATGTTCATATTTGAATACGGTGCTTGGCTATAACGGGCCGAAATGGCCATACTCCTGCACCCATGTGTCTATGTTGCTAAGCAATGTGTTAGTTATGTCAACTAACCTGATACTTAATGCTGGTTATTCAATATCCCTACGGCTTGTTTTTTAAAATCTACCACCACCTCTGTTTCTCCCTCCCCCCTTCATTTAGTGCAAGATATGGACACTGGTGTCCGGTTAGGTGTAAAGTCTGAGTTGGGTTTAAAGCAGTTTCAAAGGTTCCCATGAGGTAGGTAAGACCTATCTGTCCATTCGTTATCCGACTCTCGGTCCTTAGGGTGACTCCTCCACGGACAGAGTGAAGCCAACACTGCAAATTGGAGGTTCAGGCACCTCATTTTCCGCCCTCATTTGGGGGAGTCTGCATCCTCTCTTGGCATGAACATTAGAATTCTCTCATTTTGTTGACCCGTGCTGTCTTCGCACTTCACACACACCTCTCCCTCAGCCCCGGGTCCTCCTATTTTCCCTTTTTCCTTTCTTCTCCCACTCCCTACCCAACACACCCCATAGTCTCGCAAGACGGGTTTTGGCCCGAAACGTACCTATATCCTTCGTCATATATGCTGCTGCAACAGCTGAGTTTTCCAGCATTTTGTTTACTTTCTAAGAGGTTTAGATGGAGAGGTCAGGACAACACTTGAGAAGGATGGTTCAGTTGCCTGATTACAGTTTGGAAGAAACAGTTCTGGAATCTGGAGATGTGTGTTTTCAAACTTTCTGTACCACGTGCCTGATGGGAGAGGGGAGAAGGAGTAACTGGGATGAGATTGGTCCTTGATTATAATGGTGGGCTTGCCAAGGGAGCATGAGGTGTAGATGGAGTCAATGGGAGATTGGTTTGTGTGATCTGGGGTACGTCCACAACTCTCTGCAATTATTGCAGTCTTAGATGGGTGTTCTTATAAACCAGACTGCAATGCATCGATTAATGCTTTCAAAGTGCACTTAGAAAGTTGTAGAAGTCAGTGAGGGTTGTTGGCGGACATGCCAAAATGTCTAAGCATTCTAAGGAAGTAGACTATTGATGTGCTTTCTTGGCTATAGCTGTGACGTGGCTGGCTCCAGGACAAATTGTGTTGTGAATTATATTCTGGAACCTGAAACTTTCGACCATTCCACTTTGGCACCATCAATGTAGACTGAGGTGTGTATGCTGCTTCACTTCTGAATTTTGCCTTGCTGAAATTGAGGAGAGGTTGCTTAACACCAGGTTACAAGGTTCACAATCTCCATCTTTTCATTATCCAATCACCAGCCACTATAGTGTTGCCATCTGAAACCTAGAAAACGATGAAAACGATGATGATGGTCGCCAGTTCTGAGTACATAAGGAGTTTTTAATAGGTGTGAGAATGCATCCTTGCGGGGGACCGTGTTCAGAATAGGATAGATCGTATAGAGGGGATTTGTCACCTTTCCTCTTGATTGTGGTCTGTGGGTCAAGAAGTCAAGGATCCATTTGCAGAGAGAAGTGCAGACTCCGTTCCATGAGTTTGGAGATGAGCATGGTTGGGATAATGGTATTAGAAGAAGAGCTACTACTGATAAAGAGCAAAATGTATGAAACTAGATGCCACTGAATACACAAAAGGACACAAAGTGCTGGAGTAATTGCGCGGGTGAGGTAGCATCTGTGGAGAACAAGGATAGTTTTGGGTTGGTACCGTTCTTCAGACTGATTGTGGGGACGAGGTAGAATGCTGGAAAAGGCAGAGGCAGGACAAAGCATGGCAGGTAATAGCTCGACAGGTGAGGGGGATTTTGATTGGCAGATGGTTATAACAAAGCCCAGATATAACAACATTAGGTGTGAGGTCTTTGAAGAGCTATGGAATGCGATCGGGGTGGAGGAGAGAAATAGGTGGGAGTCCAGGTGTGCCCAGGGGAGGGAAATTAGAGACTGCACTCATACCATTGGTTTATAAGTTATCCAAACGGAATATGAGATGCTGTTTTTCCAGTTTGTGTGTGGCTTCACTCTGGCAATGGAGGAGACACCCTGGACATAAAGGTCAGTATGGGAATGGGAATGGGAGGTACAATGGTTAGCACCTGGGAGATCCAGTCGGCCTTGGTGGACTGGGCGCAAGTGTTCAATGAAATGATAGCTGAGTCTACGTTTGGTCTCGCCAATATACAGGAGCACTGCATGCAGTAGATGAGGTTTGAGGAGGCTTACTTCAACCTCTGTCTCACTTGGAAGGATAGCTGGGGTCTCTGGATGGAGTGGAGGAAAGAGGTATAAGGACAGGTATTACGTCTCCTGTGGGTGCAAAGGAAAGTACCTGGGTTTAGATGGGAAAGAAGCAAGGATTTAAGGAGGGAGTGGTCTGCAAAAGGTGGAAGGAGATGGAGATGGGATGATGTGACTCAGAGTGGGATCACGTTGGAGATGGCGGAAATGTTGTAGTATGATGTGTTGGAATGCAGAGGCATCAGGTATAAGTGATAGAGCAGAATTAGACCATTCGCCATCAGTCTACTCCAACATTCAATCATGGCTGATCAAACTCTCCCTTCTAACCCCATTCTCCTGCCTTCTCCCTATAACCTGACACCTGTACTAATCAAAAATCTATCTATCTCTGCCTTTTAAAAATATCCACTGACTTGGCCTCTACAGCCTTCTGTGGCGAATAATTCTACAGACTCAACGCCCTCTGACTAAAGAAATGTATCCTCATCTCCTTCGTAAAGGAACATCCTTTAATGCTGCGGCTATGACCTCTATTACTTGACTCTCCCACTAGTGGAAACATCCCCTCCACATCCACTCTATCCAAACCTTTCACTATTCTACATGTTTCAATGAGGATTCCCCTCATTCTTCTAAACTCCAGCACGTACAGAACCAGTGCCAACAAACACTCATCAAATTTCAATTCTGGGATATTTAGTAAACTTCCTCTGGACCCTATCACAGCCAGCCACATCCTCCCTCAGATATGGTGCCCTTGGTGCTCACAATTATTCCAAATATTGCATGACCAGCACTTATAGAGCTCAGCATTTACATCCTGTTTATGCATGTATGCATGGAGTTTGCTTTCTTTTCACCGATTCAACTTTCACATTAATTTTTGGAAATACTGCACCAGCACTCCCAATTCCCTTTGCACCTCCAATTCTGGATTATCTTCCCATTTAGAAAATAGTCCACGCTTGTGGGGTGAAAGATGAGGACCAGGGGGAACTTTATCCTTGTTCTGTCTGGAGGGAGGAGGAGCAAGAGCAGAACCACGGCGGCACAGAGTAGACGGCCTGAGGGATCCATCTACGAAAGAAGGGGGAAAACCACATTTACTGAAGAACCAGGACATCTTGGATGTCCTAGAAGGGAAGTCACAACTTGGGAGCAGATGCAGTGGAGATGAGGCAATTGAGAGCAGGGAATCACGTCTTTGTTGGAGGCAGGGTGGGAGGAAATATAGTCCAGCGAACAGGGGGAGTCGGTAGGTTTATAGTCAGTGTCAGTCGATAGTCTGTCCAGCTTGGAGGAGACATTGAGGTTAAGGAAGGATAGAGAGCTGTTAGAAGTAGTCCATAAGAGAAAACACTGCCGCACTGGTGAGAAAGGCAAGGCAGTGCCTTTACCACCTTAGGCAGCTGAGATCAATTCTGGGTGCAGATCCAGAGCCAGCAAGATCATGAAGGACCCCTACCACCCCAGCAACTGCAAAAAATGTTCCAGCTGCTACTGTCAGGCAAGCGCCTGTAAGGGTTAATGCCGTAGTTTACATTTTATTTTAGATATAGCAGACATATTCGGGTTGAATGGGCTAAAAGCAGGCTTTTGCACGAAAAAAAAATGATTCAGCCTTCACAGCAGCCGAAGCATAGATAAGAAGTGACTTTTCTCAAAGAACAGACATTCCAATGTCTGGAGCAAATATCCTGTGGTGCCTTCTTATCACACAATAGAGCCTTATTATTATAGCAGTTGTTCAACCTCCAACTTAATTTAAAAACCCTATTGTGTTCTTTGCAAAGGCTTCTTTTATGTTGCAGTGGAATATTACTGAATGTGCTTTAGCTGCTTTAAGTGGTATAAATATTGCCTATACTTCTGATGTATTCCTCGAGAGGGCCCGGTATAGCAGGTGACTGGGCGTTGCCAATGGTACGCTCAGACCTCTGTGCTTTTCCACCATGGTGTTTAGTTAAAAGTTTCAACTGAGACTCATGTACCTTTAATTATTTGACAGTTAAGGATAGGAGACTATCACACGCCTCTGCTGTCACGCAGCAAAAGCAGAGAGGTATTGAGACGGAGTTCTTCCCACAGGCCATCAGGGACTGTAACTTGATCTCAGGCAGGGCGTAATACTGTTGAGTCTTTTTAAAAAAATTGTAAATACTGGTTCTGTTCTGTTCTTTTGCCACAATCCGCAAGCATTGCCACTTTCATTGCATTGTCCCCAAACCTTGTATGTATAGTGACAAATAGTTGGACTTGACCTGACTTGAAAAAGGATGGAACCAAGGAGAAATGGGATTCCCTTGGAATCAAGCAGCTAACTCTGCATGGGGAGGAAAGGGAGGTGGGCAATGTAGGTGAATTGATGAATCCCTGGAGCAATCTGGTCCAGGTGTTTTTGCTGGCCCCACACACTATCCGATCCCCCCTGCTCGACTAGCAAACAAATATTGGCTATTATGAAGAGGCAAGGAAAATAAGGCATGTTGCAGGTTGACTACGAGAAAGTAAATGTAGGCTTCAGCTGGGATTAAGGGCTAGGGGCTAGGAGGGGGTTTGGCATATGCATGGAACAGTTCTACAACTAAGTTAATCCTTGGACCAATCTGTACTGGCCTTTCTTCCCTCGTTCAGAACTGCGAGGATTGGTGTGCTGCAGATTGATTGACATTTTACCAAGATGCTTTGTTCCAGCAGTCCCCAAATTAATTTGTCTATGCTGTTAATGGCCTGTGGTTTTAATGGATACTATTGTATCAAAGGCAGTGGAGAGCTACTTGGATGGGATTGATGTTCACTCATCCTACCTGAGCTGTGTCTTCTGCCTAAACTTGAGGGTCCACATACTCACATACCTCACTCCCCAGATGCTCGTAGGCGGGTAACAACTGGNTCCTTGGGGCCTGATGAAACTTAACAAAATACTGGTTAGACAAATTTTGCTCTTCGTATTTATTTGGGTCTGCCATGGTAATTGCCCTTTTCACCATTGCTCCTAGATCTTTCGCACTTGCTGGATAATTTACTTTTCTGGTGATATGTGGAACAACCCCTGTAGTTCTTTTCCATAATTTCACAGGTACCTCAGCGTAGTCTGCAATGCCCACCTTTCCTTCAACTAGTGCCAAAATTCTTATTTCCCAGTCCTTTCCTTGAAGAAGGCTTCCTTCTCTCTATCCTTACCACTCCTGTCGTAAGCCAATTTAATATGGGGTGGAAGGTTCTTCATACAAATCTAAGGACCACCATTGGGGGGGTCAATGTCAAATAACATTGCCTTTTGGGAGCCCAGGGGGTCAGTACTATCCCAACATTGCCGCACTCGATCTTTAATTGAAATGCTCCGAGCAAATCTCTGGCCATTAAATTGCAATTCAATAAATTGTTATCACAAATCTATGCTTTATTGCTTTTCCTCTGTACACCACCTCAACTAGCTTAGAGATGGGATACTGGCAGACGTCCTTGAAAACCGGACAGGGCTCTAAACATCTTGGGAGATTGAAAATTGTTTGGTGACATGGATGTACCTGTATCTACCAAGAAGGTACAGATTTTTCCTTCAACTTGTAATGACTGCACAGGTTCTTCGTAAGATTTGCATCCAGTCACCACTAAATTTGCTCATCATAGACGTGAAAAGGGTTTATTTTGGGAGAAGGATATTGGTCTTCTCTGTCCCTGATTTTCCTGGAGGGGAGAGAGGGAGAGCGGGGGCAAAGGGAGGGGGAGGAAGGGGGGATAGTGAGGGGGAGGGAGCTGGATGTGGAGGGGGAGAGGAGAGGGGTGAGGTGGAGGGAGGGCAGAGGGATGGAGGGGGAGAGGGCGTGGGCCCGTAGGAGGGCGGGCTGTCGACCCCAGTGCGGCCGTCGGCTGCCCACTGCCTGGATCCGCGGGTGGCCGTCTTCGCCGGGCCCAGGAGCAGACTACCGGCCCTCCCCCCTCTGTACTGGGTGCCCAGGTTTCGGGAGTGTGGGGCTGGAATGTGCCCGCGGCTTGGGGAGCGGCCCCTTCGGATGGTTGAGTGGGGCCTGCGGCCTCTCAAGCTGCATGTGCAGGTGGGGCGCGGTCTCTTCCTCGCCGCAGAGGTGGCAGGTGTTTGTTGCATGCCACAGCTGTGTGTGGCACTCTCCACCCCAGGTCCCCGATGTGGGGGGGACTCTCTTGTGGAGTGGCCTCCACTGAGGATCGCTCCCGCCGTCGGATGGTGGCGCGGACCGAAATAAGAAAAAAACCCATTAAAAAGTTTCTAAAAATGCGAGTGGTCTGTGAGTTGGGAGGAGTCAAATTGACTGTGTCGGAGAGGGGGGGGGTTAACGTAACGTAACTTCAATCCAGAGCCCGGGGGGGGGGGGGGGGCGGGGGAGAGGCCGCTGGGCCACGTAACTCACAGCTCGTGGAAAACTGCCCAGCATGCCCAGCTGGCTGCGAGGAGAAGAGGCAGCTCGTGGATGCGCGTTGAAAATTCTGCGCAGCTTGCCATGAGGAGCAAAGGCATTGTGATGTCATCCAGCTCGCTTCAGCATGTTAGATTTTAAAAATATGCCAGATTGGTGAACAATTTTAGTAAAAAACTCAGTAAATAATTAATCAAATTTTCAGATGAGGAGATTTTTGAAATCACGAGGTAAATCTCTACCGGAATATGTAAAAATGACACCATTAGCACATCGTGTTTTGGAGAAAATGTGATTCACAAGCGAACTAACGAAAGATCAGATCACAGTTTTATAAGTATATACTAGACTAAGTGCAGACCCGTTGGGTCTGTTCCCCCAACCCGTGTTTGCGGGGGGAGGGCGACATGTGGCGTCACACATACTAACCACCCCCACACACACACTAACTACCCCCCTTGATATTATGTTAATATTATTAATTTGCTCCTTTTACCCCATAATTCAATTCACTGACACATAGCCCCCGACTCGCAGGCACATCTAGAGAGGGAAGGGGGTTAGAGAGTGAGGACAGAGAGAGAATGGGGAGAGACAGAGAGAGAGGCACAGATAGTGGGAGGGGGGGGAAGGGTGGGGGAGGAGGGGAACGAGAGGGGAAGGAAGGTGGGGGAGGGCAGGGGGGTGGGTGAGAGGAAGGGGAAAGAGAGAGGGATGGGGGACGGGAGGAGGGAGGGGGGAGAGAGATGGGGATGGGAGGAGGATGGGGAGAGTGAGTAAAGAGAGGGTGGTGAGGAGAAAGGGGGAGGGGAGAGAGAGGCCGGAGGAGGGGGGATGGAAAGAGAGGGGGTGAGAGAGAGAGAGAGGGGGGGAGAGAGAGAAAGGAGAGGGGAGCAGGGTGGCTGCTCGCGGGGGCCCGTTTTGAGGATGATGAAAAGCAGCGGGGGGACCAGCCGATCATGGCTTCCGCTAAGGGGGGTCATCCACCAGAGTGACAGAGCCGAGCCGGGGTGGGGGGAGGGGAACACAGACGATCGGGCCTCCCCAGAGAGGAGGTCGCCCCCTGTGATGGGTAGAGAACAGAGGGGAGAGAAGGAGGGAGGAGAGGGGAGGAGGTGAGAAGAGGGGGTGGGGTGGGGGGGAACCGGGCGGGTGAGTGGGCTGTGAAATCCGGAGACAAAACGGCCTCTGACTCTCTGGAAACCCACAGCTGGAATGAGCGGACGGAGAGGGGTGGGGCTTCAGGAGCTGCACGGGCAGCTTCAGCGCGTGAGACACCGCTGACCCCGCAATCTGCAGAACAAAGATCATATAGCTGAGCTGTAGAATCTTTGTTCTACAGAACTTTCTCGATCTTTCTGCACCTTTTGAAGAACAGGGGGTGGGTGGGCTAACGTACCTCGTGGAAAATTGTGCATGCGCGTTGATAGCTGCTGCATTAATCCAGAGAGGGGCGGCGGAGCCACGAGGAAAGGCATTGTGAGGTCAGCAGCTGGGCAGTCTATATTTAAAAAAAATGTCAGTTTGGTAGAAACATAGAAAATAGGTGCAGGAGGAGGCCATTCAGCCCTTCGAGCCCGCACTGCCATTCATTGTGATCATGGCTGATCGTCCCCTATCAATAACCAGTGCCTGCCTTCTCCACTAGCCCCTAGAGCTCTATCTAACTCTCTCTTAAATCCATCCAGTAATTTGGTGATAATTTTTAGCAAATATATCAGGAAATAATTGACCAAATCTATAGAGGATTGGATTTTTGAAATTATAAGGAAAATATCTACCAGAAGACGTAAAAATTTCACTGTGATTGTAACCTCAGCAGCTTGGGCAGCGGTCAGATTTTAAAAAAAGGTCAGATTGGTCAACAATTTTAATAAAGAAGTCAGGAAAATAATGTACCAAATGCACAGAGGAGTGGATTTCTAAAGGATTTTCACAAGGAAAATCTCTACTGAAATATGAAACAATTCCCCGTTTCAGCACCTGGTTTTCAAGGAGATGCATTTCAAAGGCAAAATTACACACACACATCCGCACCCACACCGACACACACAAAGTTTTAATAGATACTACACCAAGTGCAGACCCTGTTCCCTCAACGCGCGTTTGTGGGGGAGTGGGGCGGCATGCGGTGCCACACACACTAACTACCCCCCCACACACACACTAACTACCTCCTTTGATATTATATTAATATTATTAATTTGCTCCTTTTACCCCATTACCGCCCTATCCACTGACACATAGCCCCCAACTTGCAGGCGCATCTAGAGAGGGGGGAGGGGGGTAGAGAGTGAGGATATAGAATGGGGAGAGAGAGGCAGAGACAGAAGGGCAAGAGACAGATACATTTTTCTTATCAGTAAAACACTCCGACCAAGTCTGACTGAAAGATTCTGCAACTTTTCAGAATATAAGAAAAGCTGGGTCCAAATCAAGTTAATCCAATTATTGACTTATCCAGTTATTACTTATCTCTGCAGTGTCAGCTTTTTTTTCAATCTTGGCTTCTTTATGGCCTAGAATGAAGGACATGTTATTACTGCAGGCTGCCATCTTAATGTCTTTATTGAAAAGACAAACTGTCCTCCATATTGTGTTCCATATAATTTACAATGTAATTCAGACTTGGCACTGAGCCATTACTTTGTTCTACTAGTCCATGCTTTTGTAAAAGAACTACTCCATTTTAGATTTGACTATTAGATTTGACTATTAGCTCTTTCATTCCCTCCTTTTTATCTAACATGATAACATTCACAGTACTCGGTAGGTACACACAATGGTCCCAAACATTAGAGCAATGATTAGCAGAATGATAGAGCCATAATGTATCACAGTACTCCACCAAACCAAAGGTATGGCTACCAGTTCAATAGTACCCCAAAGTCCATCAAACCAATGGTAACCATCCTGATGAAGCTTGTTTAGGGTCAATGAATCAGATGCCACCTGTAGGCGGTCTAACCCTTTCAGCCGATATTGGGGTTGTGCCATAAAGTTCACACCTGTCTGAGGGTGTTACCAGTCTCTTCATAGATCCTTGCACTGGTCAGGTGCTCCCCCCCCCCCCCCCCCCCCCCACCCCGTCCTGTGGTGGGGTTCATCACCTTGATCTAGACGCTAGCGTATCCGTGGGTTCAGACAGCTTCTCCTCCCAGTAGTTTTGGTGGCCAGCTTTCACATCATCATGTAGAAGCGGCTGCTGGACTGGAAACCAAAGACAAAGCCAGTGTAGATTGCAGTATGCGTTGATGTAGAAGGTGCCACTGAAGTTGATGCTGTTGAACTCCTCAAATTCATCAGCAAGGCCAGGGTCAGAGTTGGCAGCCTGCAGTAACTCCCTGCCCTTGTTGCGCACTACCCAGTTAGGAACGATCTGCATTGTCCCCTTTGGAACTTCTTCAGGTCAGTTTCACTGATGGTGCTATTCTCAGGGCACATGTCATGGATATCTGGGATGTTGTTGTCAAAGTTGTCCTTGCAGTTGTCTCCTCTGGCATCGATCTGGTCAGGGTTGGGAACAAAACGGCAATTGTCCTTATCAGAAACGCCATAATTGCCATCCTCATCAATGTCCTGATTATCGTCGCACTGGTTACCCATCAGGTCTGAGTCATTGTCTTCCTAGATAGGGTTATGCATAATCTCTTTCAAGAGGTCCAGCTGTTTGAAAATGTTCAACTTCTCTCTTTCTAGACCCTTGGTCATATGATAGAGCTCAAAATGCTTCAAGATTGTTGATCAAATGTGGTTTGTCTTTCCAAAGTTGTGACCAAAGGCTTTGCACTTCCTCCTGGTCTGTAAAGATGTTCTTTCTTCGGTATGGATCAGCTTTACATGGCGCTGCTGGTAGCGATCAATCAGAAACACCTTGTTACCTCCTGGGTAAGGGCAAGGTCTTTCACACACCTCTTCATGCTGCTCTTTTATGTGTTTCTTAAGTCCGTCAACTCCTCTGTAAACAGCACAGCAACCCTTATATTGACATCGTTTCCAAGTTTGACTTTGGTTTCCAGCCAAGTTTTTGTTCAGATTGTTTCTTCATATCTTTAATATTGCACTTCTTAACTGGTAACTTACTCTTCCAATATGGTTGAAAAGACTCACCTGAAGAGCCATTTTTAACTTTTATTTCTCTGTCATTTTCACTTGATAAATACCCTTCAGAAAGATCACTGGACTCCAATTCATCCACAACATCATTTCTTATAGAACAAGTTGCTTCATTGCAGTTAACTGTTTTTTTTTCACATTTAATGGTTTACTTGCATCTTGTTCCTGAACCTTTTCCCAAGAGCATTCTGTATATTCACAGATATGAGCACAAGAACATATCCTTCGATGGAGATTTCCAGTTGTCCAGATCCACTGACCGTGAAGTGGCTCCACTGTATGTACAAGATTGAAAGTCTGCTAACACTGGGACAGGTTGATGCTTCGCAACATTATCATCCTCACCATTTTCAGTCACAGTTCCATTCCGAGGTGAAAAGATAGAACAGAGATGAGGAAACACTTTTTCTCACAGAGAGTGGTGAGTCTGTGGAATTCTTTCAGAGGGCGGTGGAGACAGTTTCTCTGGATGCTTTCAAGAGAGAGCTAGATAGGGCTGAAAAATAGTCCACAAAAGTGTTCATACTGCAGAGTATACATGGGCTCTGAAAAATTAGAAACATAGTCAGGGGATATGGGGAGAAGGCAGGAACGGGGTACTAATTGGGGATAATCAGCCATGACCACATTGAATGGCAGTGCTGGCTCAAAGGGCCAAATGGCCTACTCCTGCACCTATTGTCTATTGTCCATTATCTATTGTTATTGAACCATCCAGAACTTCCTCCATTGAGTCCTTCTTTCTACTGGATGGGCACTATCCCTCATTCATAACAACGCTGTGACTTGAATGCATGTCCAGGATGTAACTGTGGCCCACTGTTATCACATTTCTGAACAGTCCTTCCAATTGCTAGTATTCTGCCTGATTCACCTATACCCCATTACAGACATTGGACTTTGTATCTAGAACTGTTGTGCTTTACTGCTCAGAACTATATTTTACTTCGGAGTCACGAGAGTGATTCCGTGAAGAAGAACCCCGCCAGTCCGCATGCGCATCATTACGTCTGATGCATGGCGCAGTGACCGGCTGGGTGGAGCAGCGCTCCTCCAGCGGTAAGTTTAAAAAGCTTCAGGTAAGTGTCAAACTTGTTGGAGGTCATTTCTGCACTTGTTACAGGAGGGCAAGTCCAAGCATGAAGAAATCTTTAACAGCAAGGCGAGCCGTAGCAAAAGTATCTAAAGACCGCGGGAGTGCGGGTTACGGGCGGCCGCCGAGCTCATCTACTGAGTCACTAGTAATGAGACCAGCGACTACAGACTTGGTGTCTGAGGGCACGTGGCTGCGCTGGAGGGGCGTAAGGCCACCAGAAAGTCTGTCCGACTGATAGTCTCGGACGAGTCCGGTCGGGAGGGTTCTCCCTCGAGAACGGATACCGTACAACGGATATCCAGGATGGAGCTCCTGTTGGCGAGGATGCTCCATCAAGTGTGCCGGCCTCTCCAAGAGCCCGTGCCAGCAGTACCTACACAGCTGCCTAATGTCTCCATCTTGGAGGAGGAGAGCATACCGGGTCAGTACGATTCTGACGCTGAATCTGTGGGCTTAGCATTGGAGGCTGCCCCATGGGACGAAGGGCACAAGCCAGAGGTCCCATTCCTGGTGGCTAGGTTTGCCGTCCCAATAGACTCTGGAGAGCCGCTGGGGGCAGAGCTGGCTGCCAGTATAAATTACTTGGCCTCGCACCAGCTTCAGGAGCTGGACATGGATACAACGGCCAAAAAGTATGACACCCCAGCGAATTGTATCCTGCTTAAAGTACCGGCCGTAAACCATGCCATTTGGGGCCATATGGGAGTAGGCATCCAGGCGCAGGAGATAAAACTGCAAAGGGTGCTGAAGCTGCTCGCATCCGGCATTATGGCTTTCATGAGGTCGGTGGATGGGGGGCACCTGACTAAAGTTCAGCAGGATGCCCTGGCTTTGAGATGAACTGCCTTAGAAAGAGCGCTGTCCACCCCACCATTAACCCGAGGTTCGCTGCCCTGTGTAAGCCTAGCAACATCTAGCCACCGAACCTATTGTTTGGGAAAACATCACAAAGCGGGTGAAGGAGCTAGACGACGAGGCAAAAACAGTTCTCATCAAGGTGCCAGTGGCCAGCAGAACCCTTCGGAGGCAGTACCCCTGCAAGCAGTTTGCTGAAACCGGGTCCGGGCAAGGACCAAGCCGGCCAATCAATGTGCGCTGCTGGCGCACTCCAGCAGGAGCACGGGCAAACATGCCTTTTCCTTCCAGAACCAGGGGACAAAGAGCTCCACCGGTAGACATGGAGGTAGGTGGATCTGACTCTTGTCGAAACATTTTGAGTGAGAATTACCTACCAGTTGGGGGGAGGTTACACAGGTTTCTAAAAGAATGGTATAAAATAACATCAAAAGTGTTTATACTGCAGAGTATACAAGGGTTTCAAATTGAATTTATTCCCAACCTATGTCCACCCACCCAGCACAAGCCAGAGCGTGCACTCATTTTCTCACAAAAAGAGAATTTGGAGATTAAAGCTGAACTAGCAAAATTATATTTTAAATGTGTAATTGAGAAGACAGTTTATCAAACTCGTCAATTCGTATCTAATATTTTTCCTAGACCAAAGAACGATGGTGTGTGTCGGATTATTTTGGACCTGACAGGACTTAATCCATTTGTGCAGTATAATCATTTAAAAATGGAAACATTTGCTACTGTCAACAAATTGATTTCCAAAGGGTGTTATATGCATGTATAGAACTTCAGGATGCATATTACTCATTGCCTGTTCATAAAGAGTATCAGAGATATTTGAAATTTAGCTGGATTGGACAATTATGGCAATTTAGAGCACTGCCTAATGGGTTAACCTCAGCCCCGAAATTATTTATAAAGCTGCTAAAACCAGTACTGGGGTTACTCTGGGCACAGGACCATATTGTAATGGCCTATTTGGATGACATCTTAATAATTGGAAAAACGCTTGTGGCAGCCGAGTTATCAGTTTCAGCTGTTAAACTTATGGTTGAGAGATTGGAGTTCATTATCCACCCAGCTAAATCAAAATTGGTGCTGGTTAACATAATTGACTATTTGGGATTCACAGTTAATTCAACTCACATGTTTGTGACTTTGCCCAAGAGCAAGAGATTAGATTTTATTGAAGGCTGTATCAAGCTCTTCGGGGAACAATCACCTTCAATTAAACATGTGGCCAGCTTAATTGGTAAATTGGTAGCTGCCTTTCCAGCTGTGCAATATTGACCTTTGCATTACCAACATTTACAGAGGGCAAAGGTACATGCACTCAGAATACATGCAGGTCATTTCAACCGGCCCATGCAAATACCATCTGAAGCCATTGCCGAAGCAATCATCAGGTACCGAAGCATGTTTCATGGGAACCAGATCCAGGGGCAGTCGCGGTGGATGCGTTCTTGCTACACTGGGGCGGAATGTTTTTATATGCATTTCCCCCCCCTTCTGCCTCATCAGTCGGTGCTTGACAAAGATCAAGCAGGACTCCGCTTCAGGCGTTTTGGCGGTACCCGACTGGCCTACACAGCCGTGGTTCCCTCTCATTTCTGACATTATTACATAGCCTATTATGGTGGTTCCAAAACGTCATAATCTACTGGTGCACCCTGTGACTGGAGGTTAACACTCGTTGTATGATCGTGTTAATTTGTTAATTTGCAGATATATAGAAGACTCTACCTTCGTGTCTGGAACTATCCAATCGGACCGTGGATGTCATCACATCATCCTGGAGGCATAGTACGAAAAAGCAGTACATCTCTCATGTCAGGTAATGGGAAGAATTTTGTTTACATGGGAACATTACATACCACACAGCCTCCATTCCAGATGTGCTCGAATTTCTGTCCAAGTTACATTTCGATGAAGGGTTGAGCTAAAGTGCCATGAACAGTGCCAGGAGTGCCCTGTCATCGTACTTATGCAGGGGGTCAGAACTTCAGTCTGTAGGATCTCATCCGTTAATATCCAGATTTATGAAAGATGTTTATAATTCTAATCCCCCCAGGTCTAGGTATTCCGAAATCTGGGATGTGAGCATGGTACTGACGCTACTTCGTCAGTGGGGTACAGCCACATTCTTGTCCTTGCCAAAGATTACCCTAAAGTTGGTTATGCTCATGGCGTTGGTATCCGCGCAAAGGATTCAGACTTTGCACAAACAGCGTCTGGACAGGATTGTGTCATCAGGGAACAACGTTAATTTTTACATCTATGACCTAATAAAACAAAGCAGACCAGGGGTGTCCGGATTCAAGCTAATCCCACTGATTTACGGGTGTGTGTAGTGGCACACGTGCGGCGCTATATCGAGGTCACGAAGCGCCTCAGAGGCTCCGAGGTAGCATTGTTTAGCCACAAAAAGCCACATATGAAAGTGTCAGCTCAGACAATTTCACGATGGCTGAAACAAGTACTGGGTTGTGCAGGAGTTAATACTGACAATTTTACTTCATAGAAACATGGAAACATAGAAATTAGGTGCAGGAGCAGGCCATTCGGCCCTTCGAGCCTGCACCGCCATTCAATATGATCATGGCTGATCATCCAACTCAGTATCCTGTACCTGCCTTCTCTCCATACCCCCTGATCCCTTCAGCCACAAGGGCCACATCCAACTCCCTCTTAAATATGGCCAACGAACTGGCCTCAACTACCTTCTGTGGCAGAGAATTCCACAGATTCACCACTCTCTGTGTGAAAAACGATTTTCTCATCTCGGTCCTAAAAGACTTCCCCCTTATCCTTAAACTGTGACCCCTTGTCCTGGACTTCCCCAACATCGGGAACAATCTTCCTTCATCTAGCCTGTCCAACCCCTTAAGAATTTTGTAAGTCTCTATGAGATTACACCTCAATCTTCTAAATTCCAGTGAGTACAAGCCGAGTCTATCCAGTCTTTCTTCATATGGAAGTCGTGCCATCCCAGGAATCAGTCTGGTGAACCTTCTCTGTACTCCCTCTATGGCAAGAATGTCTTTCGGAGTCACATGAGTGGAAAACTTAGCCTGAGTTTGTGTTGTCGTGGTGTGGATTGTATTTCAGGAAGTGCCATGGCCAAAGCGAGCAAGGGGAGGAGGTGAGCCGGTGGAAATTCATTGGAGAACCGTGGGAGAGCTGTCAGTGAACGGCTGCCTCGTACCCCTTCCCAGTCGCCGGTCAGGAGCTTAGTGCTAAATACAGACTTAGTGCTGCACAAGGCCGTGGAGAAGTATGTGCGGGCCATAGACTCGGTGGAGTCGGGCCCAGAGGTTTCCCCTCCAGCACTGTGTCCGAGCGGTTATCTTAAATGGAGCATCTAATACAAGGGTTGCTCCAGCAGGGCACACTCCGGGAGGAGGAGTGGTGTCGGCGCCAGCCGGATGAAGAGGCCGCACCAGCAGCGCCTGGTATAGGGCTGCTCAATCGCTCCCTCATTGATGAGGAGAGTGCAATTGGTCAGCAATGCTCTGACCACGACTCTGACGGGGATGAGCTGGCCTCCTCAATTACTTATTTAGTCTCCCATCAGCTGCAGGAGCTGACAATGCACGAGACCGCCAAGAAACACGTGACCCCGGTGAACTGCGTTTTATTGAAAGTGCCAGCAGTGAACCAAGTGATATGGGGTCAGATGGGTGTGGGCATTCATGCCCAGGAGATGAAGCTGCAGAGAATCCTGAAGCTGCGCGGCTCAGGGATCACGGCGTTCGCAAGAACGGTAGATGGAGGGCACGTGTCGGAGATGCAGCAAGAGGCACTAGGGTTGATGTGCAGTGCGCACTTCAAGATTAATTGTTACGGAAGAGTGCCATTTGCCCTATCATAAACCCGAAGTTTGCAGTGCTCTGCAAGCCCAAAAATATACAGCCTCCCAAATTTACTCTTTGGAGAGGACCTCTCAAAGCGATTTAAAGAATTGGATGATGAGGCAAAGTCGGTGGGCATGATTAAGCCACTGGTGGTCAGCAAAGCTGTTCGGAAACATTCTCCTTACAGACGAGCAACAGAGTCCGGGGCTGGTCCAGGAAAAAGCCGGCCGTCTACTCAGATGCGCAGTTGGCGCTCAGCAGCATGGACACGGACAAACGTAGATTTTCCCACCGGGAACTGGGGACAGCAGAACCCACCATTCACCAAGGAGGTAGGTGGGCCTGGTTCTCATGGGAACATATTAACTGCAATACAGCTAATGATTGGGGGTAGATTACACCTATTTCTCCAGGTATGGAAGCAAATAACATCCGATCCGTTTATACTAAATATTATCCAAGGGTTTCGAATTGAGTTCGATCCAAATTGTGATTTGACCATTCAACATTTAACAGGAGAACACTCAATTTCTCACAAACAGAAAATATGGAGGTTCAGGCAGACCTTGAAAATTTGTGTAAAAAAAGGGTAAAAAAGGGCCAGCCATCAATTTGTGTCTAATATATTTCCCCGTCCAAAAAAGGACAGAGGGTGTAGAATTATTCTTGATTTAACAAGTCTAAACCCTTTTATACAGTATAGACATTTCAAAATGGAAACATTTGTTACTGCCAAACAATTGGTTTCCAGAGGATGTTATATGGCAAGTATAGATCTGAAAGGTGCCTGTTCATTTGGAGGATAGAGGATATTTGAAATTTAGCTGGATGAATCAATTATGGCAATTCAAGGCACTGCCTAATGGGTTAACTTCAGCCCCTAGAATATTCACACAATTGTTAAAACCAGTACTGGGGCTACTTAGAGCCCAGGGTCATGTTGTTATGGCGTATTTGGATGATATTTTATTACAGGTCAAACTAGGGAAATAGCTGATGCATCCGTGGTAGTTGTTAAACTCACTTTTGAAAAATTGGGGTTTACCATTCATCCAGAAAAATCTAAATTAACACCAGTTACAACAATTGATTATTTGGGGTTCACTATTAATTCAAATCACATGGTAGTGACTCTGCCCAGGGAAAAAAGGCTGGAGTTAATTGAAGGTTGTATCAAGCTCAGTGAGGAACAACACCCTTCAATTAGACAGGTGGCCAGCTTGCTTGGTAAATTAGTGGAAGCTTTTCCAGCGGTCCAGTATGGACCATTGCACTACCAACAGCAACAGAGGCCATAAAAACAGGCACTCAGGATACCTTCGGGCCATTATGATAGGCCCATGCAATTATCAGCAGAAGCTGTTACTGAACTGCAGTGGTGGATACTAAATGTCTCCAGTTGTTCCAGCAAAGTTTTGCTTGAACAGCCTTCCATGGTCTTACAGACTGACAACAGTGCACTAGGTTGGGGTTCCACTGATACGAAGTCAAGCTGTGGAGGCAGATGGAATGCGCAAGAGACATCGCTTCTGCAGTCAGTTGGGATTAATTACTTAGAGCTGTTGGGAGCTTTTTATCGACTTAAAGCTTATTGCTCTACTAAATGTCACCCGCATATTCAGCTTCAGATTGACAACACTACCACAGTTGTGTATGTTAATCACATGGGTGGAATCAAGTCAGTATCTTGTGACAAATTGGCTAATCAGATCTGGAATTGGTGTATTGACAGAAACATTTGGCTTTCAGCTATTTACCTACCAGGTAGATTCAACATAGGCAGACACCAGGTCACAAAAATTCAATGACAACACAGAATGGATGTTGAATCAGGAGGTATTCAATGATATAGTTGTTAGATATGGTATGCCAGATATCGATTTGTTTGCATCTAGACTCAACCACCAGCTACCTAAATATGTGTCATGGGAACCAGGTCCTTGGGCAGCAGTGATTGATGCGTTCTTGCTACATTGGGGAGGTATGTTTTTATATATATTTCCACCATTGCCTCATAAGTCGATGTCTGCTCAAAATTAAGCAGGACTCCACGTCAGGAGTGTTGGTGATACCTGACTGGCCTACTCAGCCATGGTTCACTTTGGTGTTGGAGCTGATGACACAACCTCTTATGGTTGTTCCTAAACTGAGAAATTTACTGGTGCACCCGGTAACTGGCGAACGGCATCCTTTATATGACCGTATTAATTTGTTAATTTGCAGATTTTAAGAAGGCCATATCTGGGGCGAGGACTGTCTGGGCGAACTGTGGATATGCTCACTGCAGCCTGGAGAAAGAGTACCCAAAAGCAATATATCTCTTCTATTAAAAAATGGGAGGAATTATGTGTACAAAAGAATATTGAATACCATACGGCAGGTATTTCGGACGTTCTAGAGTTCCAGTCGAAAACTCTACTACGATGAAGGGTTGAGTTATAGTGCGATCAATTCAGCTAGAAGTGCATTGTCCTCGTACTTGTTGATGGGGTCAGAAGAATATCCTATTGGGTCTCACTATCTCATATCTTGATTAATGAAAGGAATTTTTAATTCCAGATCTAAACCCAGGTATATGGCAATCTGGAATGTAAGCATGGCCCTCAAGCTACTTCACCAGTGGACTCCTGTCACCTCTCTGTCTTTGGCCAAAGTCACCATGAAGGTGGTCATGCTCATGGTATCAGCACAACGAGTGCAGACATTGCAAAGGCTGCAGCTAGACAGGATGCAAGTGGTTGCAGACACCGTTACGTTCTACATTTATGATCTACTCAAACAGAGCAGGCCAGGGGTGATGGGGTTTAAGATTGTATTCTCGGCATATCCCATGGAGTTATGGCTGTGTGTGAGGACACATTTACTACATTACATCGAAGCCACGAGGGCCTTAAGAAATGTGGAAACAGGACTTCCGGTGGCGCAATGGAGGGCTAGAGGTTAATGCCAGCCAGCTCCTCGTAAAAAACGGGGAAAAAAACAGGGATTAACGGACCTGCCTGCTGCCTGCTGCCTGCCGTCTCTGCACCGATTGCTGTGAGTGACGTCATCAGGCGCACGACTTCTTATGGCTACACAGCGCAGCCCACCCGAAAAATCGAAAAGTCGAACTACCAGGCTGAGACCGGGGGAAGGCCTGACTGAAGCCTCGGACTCAGGTAGGACGTTATCCCAATAAGGTGTGATGAAAAAAACGACGAACAATTCGGAAAGTGAAGAACTTAAAACTTTTATTTCACGTGAAATTGCTGGTTTAAAGGAGGAAATAAACCAGATGAATACTGAAATGAAAGAATTGAAACTTGAAATGAATACCAATATTAAGACTAAGAAAATATCGGAAGATTTGAAGAAAGAAATCGCAGAAATGATGATTGAAATGTCAAAGGAGATGAATGATAAGATTAAAAATGTGAAAACTGATTTTGAAGAAAGGCTGAATCCTGTGGAGAAGGCACTGGACCAACAGACGGCTGGCATAAAAAGCCTTGAAGAACTAGCCGATACAAGTGCTCAGACTACAGCAAAGCTTATCACAGAAAATGGACGTCTAACGGATTTATTGACCAAAATAACTGAGAAATGTACTGAACTAGAAGGTCGCCAGAGAAGACAAAACCTAAGAATTGCGGGTATTCCTGAAGGGGGAGAGAAAAATAAAGGTCCCTGAGAATTTACTGCGAATTTACTGCAAAATGTTTTATCTCTGGAACAAAAGCCTTTGCTAGCCCGAGCACACAGAGTGATGAGACGTCAGACAAGACCAAATGCTCCCCCAAGACAAGTGATAATAAAAGTACAATACGACCACGTCTTGGAGGAGATAATGCAAAAAACATCGAGAAACAGAAACCTTACATTTGAAGGACACAAGATCAGCATCTATCGAGATTATCCAGCAGAAGTCTCCAGGAAACGAAAAGCGTTTAATGAGACTAAAAGTCTCCTGAGGGGGGTGGAAAACTTGAAATATGGCCTGATTACCCAGCTACTCTAAGAGTTACTTTCAACAAGAAGGAATATTTCTTCTCCAACCCTGTGGAAGCGCTGGACTTTGCCCGGAAGATTAAGACTTGAGAAGGCCTCATCATTGAATACACTGACTTTGCAGGACTTTGCAGGACTTTGCAGGACTGGATGGAACTGGATGGAAGCTGGAGAAAGATGTGGATCGGAAACCCTCCCATGGATACTAATAATTAGTATAACTATTAATACAAATAACTAATAAATACTAAAATTATACCGTGGTATTTTCACTAATCAGAGTTAATCATTATGACACTAACTACACTACTAATATAATAACTAATAAATATTAAAATTATACCGTGGTATTTTTATTAATCAGAATTAATCATTATTACTAATGACTGTTTATTTATATTGGAATGATTAGAGTCAAATATAGAGTCTGACTTCATTTGTCCCCTTTGGAAACCTTTCTTTTGTACCAGTAATTTTCATTTTTATTTTTTATTTTCCTTTCTTTTCGTGTGTTTTTTTATAATTAGATTTTCAAATAACTTTAAATATATGTATTCTCACATTTTCAACTATTATAACCCGAATATTTTAAATTTAATATCCCCGGTAAAATACTATTATAACCATATAACATTATGGAATAATAATTCCAAAAAACCAGGGAGCTGGTTAAGTTAGTAACATCAACTACATAAGTCGGTAGATGGTTAGCCATGCTAGTATGGCTAGCACTAGCTACACCAATACTAGATGTAGCTTTTTCCTCCTTTGTGCACTATACTAATTTCTTAATCTATCCTCTCTTCTTTTCTATTATAAACTATTATTGTTATTTTCAGTTTGAATGGAGTTATATATTGGATCAGAGATATATACGTGAGAGACATTCAAGGGACTTAAAATTCGTCTATTCGGTGTTCGGGTGTAAGGTCGGGTCTGTCGAACCGAACCATTGGCTCTATTACAGACCCACATAGACAAAAGATGCAAGACTTAAAAATGAATACGGGGAATGAAGGAATAATGTTTTGCAGCTGGAATGTTAAAGGTATTAATGAACCAATTAAGAGAGGTAAAGTATTAGCACATTTAAAATCAATTAAAGCTGATGTAATTTTCATTCAAGAAACTCATTTAAAAAAAGATGCTGAGCATAGGCTGAAAGCTAAATGGATAGATAAAACGTATCATTCTTTTACACACAAATCAAGAGGTGTAGCAATATCATTTCGTAAAGGCATTTTATTCAAACATACATCAACTATAACTGATAATGACGGCAGATACATTATTGTAATAGGAGAATTAAATGCACAAAAATGATTTTTGTTAATGTATATGGACCAAACCGATAGTCCATTGTTTTTCAAGAAAATATTTAACAACATCCCGGAAATAACACAACATAACTTAATAATTTAAGTTATTAACCCTAACCCTAACCCTAATGATTTAAATTGTACATTAGATCCTTACAGATCTACAAAGACAAAGGAAAATTAAATCCCATTCCAGTGACTTATTAAATGCATATATGGAAACTACTAATATTAAAGATGTTTGGAGAGTAGAAAATCCAACTGGACGAGAATACTCCTTTTATTCACCTGTACATCTACTCAAGAATAGATTACTTTTTGGTCAATGCCAAACTTATCTCACTCACTTATAATTTAAAATACCATAATATTATAATCTCAGATCACGCACCTTTAACATTTAATGGTAAAATGGAAAAACGGGGACAATGGAGATTTAATCCACAAATTAAAAAAAAAAAAAAAACAACTCAGGAATATATTTCAGAACAGATCAAGATTTTCTTTGAAATAAATGAAAACCGGAAATATCTTCTTCCTTATTATGGGAAACTTTTAAAGCATATCTCCGTGGAATTATGATTTCCTCTCAAGCATTTTATTATAAAAAGAATCGGAGGGATCAACAGGAACTGGAAAAGGAGATTAGACAACTAGAATACAGAGAATGCAGCCATCCATAACAATATATAATAAAATCGCAGCACTGAAATATAAATTAAATAAAATATATTCAGATCAAGTTGTAAAACTTTATCAATACACTAAACAATTACAGTTTGAATGTGGAGATAAACCTCAAAAATTACTGGCTCGCCAATTAAGGAAGATGGAGGGAGAAAAAATAATCCGTAGGATTAAATCACATAATGGCGAACTTTTAGTACAACCTAAAGATATTAATGAGAGATTTTTGCAATATTATAAAAACTTATACTCTGCTAAAACGACAGAAAACAGGATAGGAATAGAAGCATTTAAAAAAAAATGTAATCTGAATGGGTTGGATTCACAAAATAGAGAATCATTAAATGCTGAAATTTCAGTAAAAGAAATCGAAGAATCTATCAGATCATTAAAAAATGCTAAAACACCGGGACCAGATGGTATTGGCTCGGAATTTTATAAAACATTTTATGATCTGATTGCACCACGTTTGAAGACACTCTATGAATATATTTATACACAGGAGAAACTACCAGAAACGTTAAATGAATCTATTATAACACTTCTACCTAAAATAGACAAAGATCTGGATGACCCAGGATCATTTAGAGCTATAGCTCTTGTAAATACTGATCAAAAGATATTAAATAAAATATTAGCACAAAGGCTAAGTACAGTTATTAATGAATTAATTCATCCCGATCAAACAGGATTTATACCAAAATGATATTCCTCATATAACCTGAGACGTTTATTCAATATTATATACTCGAAAAGAGGTATTAATAAAGATCTAGTAGTTATTCCGTTAGATGCGGAGAAAGCCTTCGACCAGGTGGAATGGTCTTACTTGTTTTCGGTTATGGAAACTTTTAAATTGGGAGAGAAGTTTATTACTTGGGTCAAATTATTATACACTAACCCAACAGCCAGAATAATAACAAATCAAATGTTATCAACTAAATTCAGTCTATCTCGAGGCTGTAGACAAGGTTGCCCTTTATCCCCACTACTATTTGCACTTGCAATAGAACCATTAGCTCAATGTGTGAGATCACATCCTGAAATGTATGGGTATGATACCAGAGATACTGAGTATAAAATCTCCTTATATGCGGATGATGTATTACTTTATATTACAAAACCGGAAATTAGTATCCAAAATTTATTAAAATTAATAACTGAATTTGGATATTTTTCAGGATATAGTATTAATTGGAATAAAAGTGAACTCATGCCAATAATGATAAATAACTTACATATATTACAACAATTTCCTTTTAAGATAACATACGAAAAAATCAAATATCTTGGAAATTATGTAACAAAAAGATTTGATTCTTTATTTAAATCCAACTTCCCACTCTTATTGAATAAATTAAATAAGAACATTTTATATTGGATAACTCTACCCATCTCAATGCTAGGTAAAATTAATGTAATAAAAATGATTTTTCTTCCGCAATTACTATATCTTTTCCAATTAATTCCGATATATCGTCCTAAAAATCTCTTTAGGAAGGTGGACTCTTTAGTTACCAACTTTATCTGGGATTATAAGAGCCACAGAATAAATAAAAAACATTTATGTAAATCAAAAATAAATGGAGGTTTAGCACTACCAAACTTTATGTTTTATTACTCGGCAGTTAATATTAAAAATATGAATTTTTGGTTAGTAGAGACAGATAAACAACCAATTTAGTTAAAAATGGAAAAAGAAGATTGTTCTCCTTTTGAAATTAGTTCGATAATATTTGCCAATATTAATTTAGGTAAGAAAACCTATAGTGAAAACCCTATAATAGAAAGTGGAATACGTATCTGGAAACAAATAAAGAAAACATTAAAATTGGAATCTATACCACTAGCACTTACCATTGTAAATAATGTTACATTTAAACCTTCAATGATGGATAAAGGCTTTTTACAATGGAAAAATAATGGAATTAATAAGACGGGAGATCTCTACAGGGAAAACTCTTTCCTTTCATTTCAAGAATTACAACAAATTTATGGATTACATTCAAAAGATTATTTTAGATACTTACAAATTAGAGACTATGTAAAAGCAAACACACAGGAAATTAGAAATAGAAAGACAGAAATTTTAGATGAATGTCTAAATAAAAATCTGAACACAGAAAAATTGATATCATACATTTATAATATCCTATTGGAAAATCATGTCGCATTAACAGAAATATATAGACAATCATGGGAAAACGAATTAGGTCAAATTATTAGACCAGAAATATGGGATGAAAGTTTACAACACATACACCACTGTTTGTTAAATGCTAGACACTCTCTTATACAATTTAAAATATAACATAGACTACATTACTCAAAATCCAAACTACATAACATTTTTTCAAATGTATCTGCCATATGTGATAAATGTCAGCACTTAGAAGCTAACTTGACACACTCATTTACAAATAGTGTAAAAATTACAAAATTTTGGATAGAAATATTTAGGATAATTTTGAATGTTGTTAGAAACATAGAAACATAGAAATTAGGTGCAGGAGTAGGCCATTCAGCCCTTCGAGCATGCACCGCCATTCAATATGATCATGGCTGATCATACAATTCAGTATCCTCTACCTGCCTTCTCTCCATACCCCCTGATCCCTTCAGCCACAAGGGCCACATCCAACTCCCTCTTAAATATGGCCAACAAACTGGCCTCAACTACCTTCTGTGGCAGAGAATTCCACAGATTCACCACTCTCTGTTTGAAAAACGATTTTCTCATCTCGGTACTAAAAGACTTCCCCCTTATCCTTAAACTGTGACCCCTTGTCCTGGACTTCCCCAACATCAGGAACAATCTTCCTGCTTCTAGCCTGTCCAACCCCTTAAGAATTTTGTAAGTCTCTATGAGATCACCCCTCAATCTTCTAAATTCCAGCGAGTACAAGCCAAGTCTATCCAGTCTTTCTTCATATGGAAGTCGTGCCATCCCAGGAATCAGTCTGGTGAACCTTCTCTGTACTCCCTCTATGGCAAGAATATCTTTCCTCAGATTAGGAGACCAAAACTGTATGCAATACTCCAGGTGTGCCCTCACCAAGACCCTGTACAACTGCAGTAGAACCTCCCTGCTCTTGTACTCAAATCCTTTTGCTATGAATGCCAACATACCATTCGCTTTCTTCACAGCCTGCTGCACCTGCATGCCTACTTTCAATGACTGGTGTATCATGACACCCAGGTCTCGCTGCATTTCCCCTTTTCCTAATCGGTCACCATTCAAATAATAGTCTACCTTCCTGTTTTTGCCACCAAAGTGGATAACCTAACATTTATCCACATTATACTGCATCTGCCATGCATTTGCCCACTCACCCAGTCTATCCAAGTCATCCTGCAGCCTCCTAGCATCCTCCTCACAGCTAACACTGCCCCCCCGCTTCGTGTCATCTGCAAACTTCGAAATGATGCATTTAATTCCCTCGTCCAAATCATTAATGTATATTGTAAATAGCTGTGGTCCCAGCACTGAGCTTTGCGGCACCCCACAAGTCACTGTCTGCCATCCTGAAAAGGACCCGTTCACTCCTACTCTTTGCTTCCTGTCTGCCAGCCAGTTCTCTATCCACATCAATACTGAACCACCAATACCGTGTGCTTTAAGTTTGTATACCAATCTCTTGTGTGGGACCTTGTCGAAAGCCTTCTGAAAGTCCAGATACAACACATTCACTGCTTCTCCCTTATCTACTCTACTAGTTACATCCTCATAAAATTCAATAAGATTCGTCAGACATGATTTACCCTTTGTAAATCCATGCTGACTTTGTCCAATGATTTCACCACTTTCCAAATGCGCTGCTATCCCATCTTTAATAATTGACTCCAGCAGTTTCTCCACTACCGATGTTAGACTCACTGGTCTGTAATTCCCTGTTTTCTCTCTCCCTCCCTTTTTAAAAAGTGGGGTTACATTAGCTACCCTCCAATCCTCAGGAACTACTCCAGAATCTAAAGAGTTTTGAAAAATTATCACTAAGGCATCTGCTATTTCTGGGGCTGCTTCCTTAAGTACCCTGGGATGCAGCCTATCTGGCCCTGGGGATTTATCGGCCTTTAATCCATTCAATTTACCCAACACCACTTTCCGGCTAACCTGGATTTCACTCATTTCCTCCATCTCATTTGACCCGCGATCCCCTGCTATTTCCGGCAAATTATTTATGTCTTCCTTAGTGAAGACAGAACCAAAGTAATTATTCAATTGGTCTGCCATGTCCTTGTTCCCCATGATCAATTCACCTGTTTCTGACTGCAAGGGACCTACATTTGTTTTAACTAATCTTTTGCGCTTCACATATCGATAAAAACCTTTGCAGTCAGTTTTTATGTTTCCTGCCAGTTTTCTTTCATACTCCATTTTCCCTTTCCTAATTAAGCCCTTTGTCCTCCTCTGTTGGTCTCTGAATTTCTCCCAGTCCCCTGGTAGGCTGCTTTTTCTGGCTAATTTGTACGCTTCATCTTTTTCTTTGATACTATCCCTGATTTCCCTCGTTATCCACGGATGCGTCACCTTCTCTGATTTATTCTTTTGCCATACTGGGATGAACAATTGTTGTAGTTCATCCATGCAGTCTTTAAATGCCTTCCATTGCATATCCACCGTCAACCCTTCAAGAATCAATTGCCAGTCCATCTTGGCTAATTCACGTCGCATACCCTCAAAGTTACCTTTCTTTAAGTTCAGGACCAGTGTTTCTGAATTAACAATGTCGCTCTCCATCCTAATGAAGAACTCAACCATATTATGGTCACTCTTGCCCAAGGGGCCACGTACAACAAGGCTGCTAACTAACCCTTCCTCATTACTCAAGATTGATGCACATGCGGATTGGCGGGATTCTTCATCACGTGATCGCTCATCGTAACTCATAAAATAAAGATCAAACTTCACACTGGTAAGTTCTCGTTTAATCTTATTATTCTCCACACTAACCTTTCCTTTTCTCTACCAATTTTAGGTGAGCCTGAATTGATTACATTTATTTATGGTAATCCTTTGTATCTTGCTGACACGGAAAAAAACTGTTGAATAACTATTAACTGGGTTCCTGCTTAATTAATGTTTCTAAACTTAGCTGACGATTCAATTTCATAAGGTTTGTTTTTACTTTTTCCCTGTCGGGTCTCCGTTGTCGTTGGGGCCTAACAACGTGGAGTGGCCTCCGACCGGGATGACCTGGGGGCTCCAGTCACGGAGCCTACAGAGCTGCGGACTCACCATCATGGGGCTGGCCGGCCTCGGAGCATGGGGAGCGGTGGTGGCTCGCTGCTGCTGCCCAACTCCGGAGCTCCAGCTCCAGCTGCGGCCCGACTCTGGAGCTCCAGCTCCAGCTGCAGGTTACTGCTGGTGGACTGTGATATCGGGAGCTCGCGGGTCCGGATGAGAGACCGCTTTCCAGAACTCCCGCATCGCAACTTCTCCAGCCCGTGTCGCAGGGTTGGAACGACCCGGAGCGGGGCCGTACATCGCCTGGCGCGGCTTTAAATGGCCGCGGGACATTCCAACCTTCTGACTTTTGGGCCTAGAGTGGGGCCATACAACACCAGGCACTGCCTCAATGGCCGTGGGACTTAACATCGCCCGCCTGGGGCTTCGACATCGGGAGAGAAATGGTGTGGGAGAGAGAGCCTTCCATCACAGTGATGAGGAGATTCACTGTGATGGATGTTTGTGTGAATTGAATTGTTTGTGTGTTTTTATATGAATTGTTCTGTTTGTATGACTTGTAGAAACGGAGTTTTGTTTGAGCCTCTCTGAGGTTCGAATGACGTAATAAAATCTAATCTAATCTATTCTGTATTCTGGGTCAAGGGATGAACCATATACATATGAACATTCAAATTGTGAGCCTTCTCGAACCGCTTCTCACATTGGTCACAAGCCATACACTTGACCATATGGTATTTCAAGGATGTCTCTTTGTCTGCACTGAAAACCACAAACTTCACACTGCAAAGGTTTTGCTCTAGTATTGGGCATTTGGTGAACTGACAGTTGTTTCTGCTGTTTGAAAATCTGTCCACATTCATCACAAATCATTTATTTTCACAAATCGAGTTGTTCTTTCTCCCAAGTTGTCCACCAGCGTGTGAAACCAGCATTCTTCCTTCTCCATCAATGCCAACTCGCTGTCTGATCCATCCCAACTCAGCTCCTCACTTTTATCCCGGCTGGGATTGACCTCAATCCAGTTCTGTAACTGTTGCACTCCAAAATCAAGGCTTTTCAACTCCACAACCTGATTGCTTTCCTTCAGCTGCTGTGTCATGGAAGCAAGATAGTCATTTTCAGACTAGGCATTTGTGAGCACATTTCTCATCTGTTTCAGCTTGGTCTTTTTTCTGGTTACTTCAAAAACCTGTGGTAATGGATCCATCTTGGTCAGTGTTATAAACGTAAGGACAGTTGTCAGCCTTATTCAGGACATCTTGATGCAGGGGTGTTTCCCCAAGTACAGCCCATCTTGGCCAACCTCAGGATAAAAAGTAGGGTCAATAGCCCCATTGTCCTTTCTTGGTTCTCCTCCATTTACAGTCATCCGTATCAGATGTCTCCAACGGGAGTAATCTTCAATCTTCACGGCGCTTGGTGTCGTAGTAGTAGCACCTGGTACATTCCCCTCCAACATATTCCCAATTTTGTCCGTCCTAGTAGTATAGACTGTGTCTGTGTTCAACTGGCAGTGGCTTCTGCGTTTTCAACCCCTGTGAATACAAGACTGATAAGGTTGTGATTAAGTGCTGTGCGTATGTAATTAATTAATTGCTGTAGGCCTGTAGGTTATAACTAACTTCCACATTCTTTAGTGTTCTATTCATTCCCTCCACTAATCCAGAATTCTACGGGTGGTGGGAGATGTGAGAACAGTCTTTAACTTCTTATCAGGCAGACCCTTTAAAAATAGTGGTGGGAAAGATGCTGGAGTCAATTATTAAAGAGATAATAATGGGGCATTTGGATAGCAGTAAAATGATTAGTCCAAGTCAGCATGGATTTATGAATGGAAAATCATGCTTGACTAATCTGGAATTTTTTGAAGATGTGACATGTAAAATGGATGAAAGTGTGCCAGTGGACGTAATATATCTAGACTTTCAGAAAGCCTTTGATAAGGTCCCGCACGGGAGATTGGAGACTAAAATTAGAGCACATGGTATTGGGGGGAGGGTGTTATTATCTAAGATCTCCTATTTCTAATTTGACAACATAATGCTTTTTCATTCTTGGATGTTTATTATGATTTTATATTTTAGTTTCATCTTTCTCTTACTATTATAGTTATCCTTTTTTTAATTATTTGATTTTGTATATGATTAAGAATTTAACCTGATGAGTTATTTTTTATTATTTTTCAGAACATTAACATGATGGTATCATACCTTAACTTTTAATTTTTCTAAGATATTATTTTTTTTTTGGAATATTAATGTGATGGTATTATACTTTAACTTTTAAGATTTTTATGACATATATTTTAAAAAAAAAATGTTTTTTTTAGAATAAGTAAGAATTTTTTTCAGTAACTGATTTTTTTGAATAGCATTACGACTGTTTTAGATTTTTTTTTTCCCCATTATCAAACAGTAATCCAAGAAATTTCTTTGGTTTACTGTTAATATTAAATTTGAATCCGGAACTCCTAATATTATTAAGTTTGGATCTGGGTCCAGTTTAATTTTAAGAACTTCAGTGATAACTCTAAAGATTTCTGTCCAATAATAATTGAGTTTTATACATGTTACAAAACTATGCGTTAAATTAGCTTCCAAGTTCTGACATTTATCACAAGTAGGGGAAATGTTAGGATAAATTCTATTTAAATATCGTTTTTGAATAATGTAATCTGTGTAATACCTTAAATTGTATCAATATATGTCTAGCATTTAATGAGCAACGATGTATACGTTGTAGGCTTTCTTCCCAAGTTTCCTTCGTTATAGATAAACCTATTTCATTTTCCCATGTTTGTCGATATATTTCCGAAGTTGGGATTTCCCTATCCAAGATAGTATTGTATATATACGCTATTAATTTTTCTGTATTTGGGTGTTTATTAAACAATTCATCTAATAATCCTGGTTTTCTATTTTTATAGTCTTGCATATTTCGCACAGTATCTCACAGTATCCCACAGGAGCCGTTGGAAGAGAAGGAGGGGGAGGAGCGACACCCGACCGGTAAGTTTTAAAATCAAGCGTGGGGCTTATTTTTTCAGAGGCCCACAGGAGCCGTTGGAGGAGAAGGAGGGGGAGGAGCGACACCCGACCGGTAAGCTTTAAAATCAAGTGCGGGGCTTGTTTTTTTTTTCAGAGGCCCACAGGAGCCGTTGGAAGAGAAGGAGGGGGAGGAGCGACACCCGACCGGTAAACTTTAAAATCAAGCGCGGGGCTTGCCTAAATCCATAACGTTCCATTTGGAGAAGTGGGTTTTTTTGAGGAAGCCGCTGATTGGTGGGAAGTGGACTAGGGTAAGCAGCTGATTGGTGGGAAGTGGACCAGGGTAAACAGCTGATTTACAGTCAGGTTTCAGCAGTTTGTAGTGATTTTATATTGTGTTGATATTGTATCCTGTGTAAGGGGGGAGTATGAAGGCCAGGGCAGTGTACTGTTTCTGGATGTGGGAGGTCAGGGAATCTGATAGCCCTCCAGACGTCGACATCTGCGCCAGGCTGTGTCGAGATGAGGCTCCTAAAGCACTGTGTTAGGAACCTGGAGCAGCAGCTCGATGACCTCCGTCTGGTCAGGGAGAGTGAGGAGGTCATAGAGAGGAGCTACAGGGAGGTAGTCACTACCAGACCACAGGAGGCAGACAAGTGGGTCACGGTTAGGAAGGGCACGGGGCAGAGGCATGGGCTAGAGAGTACCCCTGTGACCGCACACCTGGAAAATAGGTACTCAGGTTTGAGTACGATTGGAGAGGACAGCCTAGCTGGGGGCAGCAACAGCGGCCGGGCCTCCGGCACATAGACCGGCCCTGATGCTCAGAAGGGTAGCAAAAAGAGGAGGGCAAGTGTAATAGGGGACTCTATAGTTAGGGGGTCGGATAGGCGATTCTGTGCACGCAGTCGGGAGACCCGGATGGTAGTTTGCCTCCCTGGTGCCAGGGTCTCGCATGTGTCAGAACGTGTCCAAAAGATTCTGATGAGGGAGGGAGAGGAGCCTGATGTTGTGGTACACATAGGTACCAATGACATAGGCAGAAAAAGTGACGAGGTCCTGAAGGGAGAATTTAGGGAGTTGGGGGGAAAGTTAAGGAGAAGGACCAAAAGGGTAACGATTTCAGGATTACTGCCTGTGCCGCGTGATAGTGAGAGTAGGAATGAAATGAGGTGGAGGATAAATGCGTGGCTGAGGGACTGGTGCAGTGGGCAGGGATTCAAGTTTCTTGATCACTGGGACCTCTTTTGGGCAAGGCATGATCTGTATACAAAGGACGGGTTGCACTTGAACCCGAGGGGGACCAATATCCTGGCAGGGAGATTTGCAAAGGCTACTGGGGAGACTTTAAACTAGAAAGGCTGGGGGGAGGGACTTGGGTAGATGGGGCTAGGGGTCAGGGTGTGGGGCAAGAGGCAGAGAAGGGAAGCACCTGGCGAGAAAGATGGAAATGTAGGCGAGAAAGATGAAAAAGATAGTAGACAGAAAATAAGGGATGGTTGGTTTATAAAATGTGTATATTTTAATGCTAGGAGCATTGTAAGTAAGGTGGGTGAACTTAGAGCCTGGATTGACACCTGGAAAAATGATTTTATGGCAATCAGTGAAACATGGTTGCAGGAGGTCTGTGATTGGAAACTAAATATTCCAGGATTTCGTTGCTTCAGGTGTGATAGAATTGGAGGGTCCAGAGGGGGAGGTGTTGCATTGCTTGTCAGAGAAGATATTACAGCAGTGCTTTGGCAGGATAGATTAGAGGGCTCGTCTAGGGAGGCTATATGGGTGGAACTGAGAAGTGGGAACGGTGTAGCAACACTTTTAGGGGTGTACTATAGACCGCCAAATGGGCAGCGAGAATTGGAAGAGCAAATATGTAAGGAGATAGCAGATATTAGTAGTAAGCACAATGTAGTGATTGTGGGAGATTTCAATTTTCCAAAAATAGACTGGGAAACACATTCTGTAAATGGGCTGGATGGTTTGGAGTTTGTAAAATGTGTGCATGATAGTTTTTTGCAGCAGTACATAGAGGTATCGACCAGAGAAGGGGCAGTGCTGGACCTCCTGTTAGGAAATGTGGCAGGTCAGGTGACGGAGGTATGCGTTGGTGTGCACTTCGGGACCAGTGATCATAATACCATTAGTTTCAATATAATTATGGAGAGAGTCAGAACTGGACCTAGGGTGGAGATTTTTGATTGGAGAAAGGCTAACTTTGAGGGAATGCATAAGGATTTTAAAGGAATAAATTGAGACACTTTGTTTCATGGGAAGGATGTAGAAGAGAAATGGAGGGCATTTAAAGGGGAAATTGTAAGAGTACAGAATCTTTATGTCCCTGTTAGGTTGAAAGGAAATAGTAAAATTTGGAAAGAGCCATGGTTTTCAAGGGAAATTGGACACTTGTTTTGAAAAAAGAGAGATATCTACAATAATTATAGGAGGCATGGAGTAAATGAGGTGCTAGAGGAGTATAAAGAATGTAAAAAGAATCTTAAGAAATAAATTAGGAAGGCTAAAAGAAGATATGAGGTTGCTTTGGCAAGAAAGGTGAAAGTAAATCCAAAGGGTTTCTACAGCTATATTAATAGCAAAAGGATAACGAGGGAGAAAATTGGACCATTAGAGAACCAGAATGGACAGCTATCTGCAGAGCCAAAAGAGATGGGGGAGATATTGAACAATTTCTTTTCTTCGGTATTCACCAAGGAGAAGGATATTGAACTCTGTGAGGTAAGGGAAAAAGTAGAGTAGCTATGGAAACTATGAGATTCAAAGAGGAGGAAGTACTGACACTTTTGAAAAATATAAAGGTGGATAAATCTCCAGGTCCTGACAGGATATTCCCTAGGACATTGAGGGAAGTTAGTGTAGAAATAGCAGGAGCTATGACAGAAATATTTCAAATGTCATTAGAAACGGGAATAGTGCCGGATGATTGGCGTACTGCGCATGTTGTTCCATTGTTTAAAAAGGGTTCAAAGAATAAACCTAGCAATTATAGACCTATTAGTTTGACGTCAGTGGTGGGTAGTTGAGGCCAGTTCATTGGCTATATTTAAGAGTGAGTTGGATGTGGCCCTTGTGGCTAAGGGGATCAGAGGGTATGGAGAGAAGGCAGGTACGGGATACTCATACCTGCCAACCATTCCGATTTGGGCGGAATTCTTCCGATTTTTCCATCCCAATTCCGAATTCCGATTTTTTTCCTCAATATTCCGAAAAAAATTGGAATTCGGAATTGGGATGGAAGCGTGCAAGCGACCCATGGTGGCGGCGGCGGCGAGGAGACAGCGAGAGAGCGCACCGCGCCTGCGCCGCTTATGCGGGCACGCACGGGTGTACGTCAGCATGCAGCCGCATGACCCCGCCCCGCCATGGTGGCATTCGGCATCACTTGCCCCCCCCCCCCGCACTGACGTCACTTTCCCACCCTCACTGACGTCACGTACCCCGCCCCTTACTGACGTCACGTACCCCGCCCCTTACTGACGTCACGTGCCCCGCCCCTTACTGCCGTCACGTGCCCCGCCCTCACTGACGTCAGACTAATAGGATTCCGATTTTTCATTCTCACAAGTTGGCAGGTATGGATACTGAGTTGGATGATCAGCCATGATCATATTGAATGGCGGTGCAGGCTCGAAGGGCTGAATGGCCTACTCCTGCGCCTAATTTCTATGTTTCTATGTTTCTATGTGGGCAAATTAATGGAAAGGATACTTAGAGATAATATATATAAGCATCTGGATAAACAGGGTCTGATCAGGAACAGTCAACATGGATTTGTGCCTGGAAGGTCATGTTTGACAAACCTCCTTGAATTTTTTGAAGCGGTAACTAGGGAAATTGATGAGGGTAAAGCAGTGGATGTTGTCTATATGGATTTCAGTAAGGCCTTTGACAAGGTTCCCCATGGAAGGTTGGTTAAGAAGGTTCAATTTTTGGGATTTAATGGCGGAGTAGCAAGATGGATTCAACAGTGGCTGAATGGGAGATGTCAGAGAGTAATGGTGGATGGCTGTTTGTCAGGTTGGAAGCCGGTGACCAGTGGGGTGCCTCAGGGATCTGTGTTGGGTCCACTGTTGTTTGTCATGTACATCAATGATCTGGATGATGGGGTGGAAAATTGGATAAGTAGGTATGCAGATGATATTAAGATAGGTGGTGTTGTGGATAATGAAGTAGATTTTCAAAGTCTACAGAGAGATTTGGGCCATTTGGAAAAGTGGGCTGAAAGATGGCAGATGGAGTTTAATGCTGTTAAGTGTGAAGTGCTACATCTTGGCAAGACAAATCAAAATAGGACGTACATGGTAAATGGTAGGGAATTGAGGAATGCTGTGGAACAGAGGGATCTAGGAATAACTGTGCATAGTTCCCTGAAGGTGGAATCGCATGTAGATAGGGTGGTAAAGAAAGCCTTTGGTGTGCTGGCTTTTATAAATCAGAGCATTGAATATAGGAGTAGGGAAGTAATGTTAAAATTGTACAAGGCATTTGTAAGTCCAATTCTGGAGTATGGTGTACAATTTTGATCGCCTAGTTTTAGAAAGGATGTCAACATAATAGAGAGAGTACAGCGGAGATTTACTAGAATGTTGCCAGGGTTCCAGCAACTCTGTTACAGAGAAAGGTTGAATAAGTTAGGTCTTTATTCTTTGGAGCGCAGAGGGTTAAGGGGGGACTTGATTGAGGTCTTTAAAATGATGAAAGGGATAGACAGAGTTGACGTGGATACGTTTTTCCCATTGAGGGTAGGAAACATTCAAACAAGAGGGAATGACATGAGAATTAAGGGACAGAAGTTTAGGGGTAACGTGCGGGGGAACTTCTTTACTCAGAGGGTGGTGGCTGTGTGGAATGAGCTTCCAGCAGAAGTGGTGGAGGCAGGATCGATTTTAACATTTAAAAGTAAAGTGGATAGGTATATGGACGTGAAGGGAATGGAGGGGTATGGAGGGAATGGAGCAGGTAGATGGGACTAGGGGAAAACAAATGGTCGGCACGGACTGGAAGGGCCGAGAGGGCCTGTTTCCGTGCTGTAATTGTTATATGGTTATATGGTTATATACTGATTAGCTCATTCCCTTCTTCATTGTTTCCATAACATTTAACAATTGTTTCCACGTAGTTTATTCCCATTACTGATTTTAGTCCATCTAACGGCCAAAATATGCTTCTCAAAACTCCATTCAATTCTCCAGATAATCCTCTTAATCTGGCTACTCCATGTAGAAGCTTCTTGCAAATTATTCTTATGGGGCTTCTGGGTCTATTTGATCAGTCCTTCTCTGAGACATTCCCTATATTCTGCACAATAGTTACAATACAAAATAAAATTTCAGACACTAACACTATTTAAACTCTCTCCTTCCTTTCAGACTCCAAGGTCAATAGAGTCTCTCCCACACAATGGCTAATCGTCTGTCAGATTCACACCTATTCACACAATTGTTCCCTTCCAACCCCAACCCTCCATTCCTTTCCCGTCCATATACCTGTCCAATTTATTTTTAAATGATAAAAACGAACCTGCCTCCACAACTTCCACTGGAAGTTAATTCCACACAGCTACCACTCTCTGAGTAAAGAGGTTCCCCCTCATGTTGCCGCTAAACTTTTGTCCGTTAATTAGAAACATAGAAACAAAGAAAATAGGTGCAGGAGGAGGCCATTCGGCTCTTCGAGCCAGCACCACCATTCATTGTAATCATGGCTGATCGTCCCCTCTCAGTAACACGTGCCTGCCTTCTCTCCGTATCCCTTGATTCCACTAACCCATAGATCTCTATCCAACCCTCTCTTAAATCCATTCAGTGACTTGGTCTCCACTGCCCTCTGTGGCAGGGACTTTCCATAAATTCACAACTCTCTGGGTGAAAACGTATTTTCTCACCTCAGTTTTAAATGACCTCCCCTTTATTCTAGGACTGTGGTCCCTGGTTCTGGACTCCCCAACATTGGGAACATTTTTCCTGCATTTAGATTGTCCAGTCCTTTTATAATTTTATATGTTTCTATAAGATCCCCCCTCATCCATCTAAACTCCAGTGAATACAAGCCTAGTCTTTTCAATCTTTCCTCATATGACAGTCCCGCCATTCCAGGGATCAATCTTTTGAACCTACGCTGCACTGCCTCAATCACAAGGATGTCCTTCCTCAAATTAGGAGACCAAAACTGTAAACAATACTCCAGATGTGGTCTCACCAGAGCCCTATAGAACTGCAGAAGTACCTCTTTACTCCTATACATGAAATCCTCTTGTTATGAAGGCGAACATTCCATTAACTTTCTTCACTGCCTGCTGTACCTATAAGCCAACATTCAGTGACCGGTGTACAAGGACGCCCAGGTCTCACTTCACCTCCCCCTTACCTAACCTAACCCCATTGAGATAATAATCTGACCCCCTTGTTTTTGCCACCAAAGTGGATAACCTCACATTTATCACAGTTTTGGTCTCCAAATCTGAGGAAAGACATTCTTGTCATAGAGGGAGTACAGAGAAGGTTCACCAGACTGATTCCTGAGATGTCACAACTTTCATATGAAGAAAGACTGGATAGACTTGGCTTGTACTCGCTAGAATTTAGAAGATGGAGGGGGGATCTTATAGACACTTACAAAATTCTTAAGGTGTTGGACAGGCTAGATGCAGGAAGATAGTTCCCGATGTTGGGGAAGTCCAGGACAAGGGGTCACAGTTTAACGATAAGGGGGAAATCTTTTAGGACCGAGATGAGAAAAACATTTTTTACACGGAGAGTGGTGAATCTCTTGAATTCTCTGCCACAGAAGGTAGTTGAGGCCAGTTCATTGGCTATATTTAAGAGAGAGTTAGATGTGGCCCTTGTGGCTAAAGGGGTCAGGGGGTATGGAGAGAAGGCAGGTACTGGGTACTGAGTTGGATGCTCAGCCATGATCATATTGAATAGAGGTGCAGGCACGAAGGGCCGAATGGCCTACTCCTGCACCTATTTTCTATGTTTCTATGTTTCTATCTATATTATACTGCATCTGCCATGCATCTGCCCACACACTCAACCTGTCCAGGTAACCCTGCAACCTCCGAACATCCTCTTCACAGTTCACACTGCCACCCAGCTTTGTGTTATCCGCAAACTTGCTGGTGTTGCTCCTAATTCCCTCTTCCAAATCATTAATATATATAGTAAACAGTTGCAGCCCCAACACCGAGCCTTGCGGCACTCCACTAGCCACTGCCTGCCATTCTGAAAAGGACCCGTTCACTCCTACTATTTGCTTCCGGTCTGCCAACCAATTTTCTATCCATATCAACACCCTACCCCCAATACTATGTGCTCAAAGTTTAGTCACCAGTCTCCCGTGCGGGACCTTATCAAAGGCTTTCTGAAAGTCTAGATACACTACATCCACTAGAACCCCTTCATCCATTTTACTTGTCACATCCTCAAAAAATTGCAGAAGATTAGTCAAGCATGATTTCCCTTTCATAAATCCATGTTGACTTGGATTAATCATTTTACTGCTATCCAAATGCCCCATTATTATCTCTTTAATAATTGACTCCAGCATCTTTCCCACCTCTGACGTCAAGCTAACTGGACTGTAATTCCCAATTTTCTCTCTCTTGATAACATTAGCTATCCTCCAATCCACAGGAACTGATCCTGAGTCTATTGAACATTGGAAAATGATCACCAATGCGTCCACTATTTCTAGAGCCACCTCCCTGAGGACCCTGGGATGCAGACCATCAGGCCTATGGGATTTATCATCCTTCAAAATTTCTTTCAATTCCTCTACCCCTCTGTCCTCCAGTACATCTGGGAGATTGTTTGTGTCTTCCTTAGTCAAGACAGATTCAAAGTACCTATTCAACTCTTCTGCCATTTCCTTGTTGCCCATTAATAAATTCACCCGTGTCTGCCTTCAAGGGACCCACATTTGACTGCTACTCTTTTTCCCTTAACATATCTAAAGAAGCTTTTACTGTCCTTTGTACATTGCTGGCCAGCTTCCCTTCGTTCTTCATCTTTTCAGCCCGTATTGCCCATTTTGTTTCCTTCCGTTGTCCTATGAAAGTTTCCCAATCCTCTGGCTTCCGGCGACTCTTTGCTGTGTTATACATCTTTTCTTTTAGTTTTATTCTATCCCTAACTTCTCTTGTCAGCCACGGTTGCATCGTACTCAGCTTAGAATCTTTCTTCCTTTTTGAAATGAAATAATCCTGTGTCTTCCGGATTATGCCCAGAAATTCCTGCCATTGTTGATCCAATGTCATTCCTGCTAGGGTCCCTTTCCAGTCTACCTTGGCCAGCTCCCCTCTCATGCCTTCATATAACCATATAATATAACCATATAACAATTACAGCACGGAAACAGGCCCTCTCAGCCCTTCCAGTCCGTGCCGACCATTTGTTTTCCCCTAAGTCCCATCTACCTGCACACAGACCATACCCCTCCATTCCCTTCACGTCCATATACCTATCCACTTTACTCTTAAATGTTAAAATCGATCCTGCCTCCACCACTTCTGCTGGAAGCTCATTCCACACAGCCACCACCCTCTGAGTAAAGAAGTTCCCCCTCACGTTACCCCGAAACTTCTGTCCCTTAATTCTCATGTCATGCCCTCTTGTTTGAATCTTCCCTACCCTCAATGGGAAAAATATATCCACATTAACTCTGTCTATCCCTTTCATCATTTTAAAGACCTCAATCAAGTTCCCCCTTAACCTTCTGCGCTCCAAAGAATAAAGACCTAACTTGTTCAACCTTTCTCTGTAACATAGTTGCTGGAACCCTGGCAACATTCTAGTAAATCTCCTCTGTACTCTCTCTATTTTGTTGACATCCTTCCTATAACTAGGCGACCAAAATTGTACACCATACTCCAGAATTGGTCTTACCAATGCCTTGTACAATTTTAACATTACTTCCCTACTCCTATATTCAATGCTCTGATTTATAAAGGCCAGCACACCAAAGGCTTTCTTTACCACCCTATCTACATGTGATTCCACCTTCAGGGAACTATGCACAGTTATTCCTAGATCCCTCTGTTCCACAGCATTCCTCAATTCCCTACCATTTACCATGTACGTCCTATTTTGATTTGTCCTGCCAAGATGTAGCACACTTAACAGCATTAAACTCCATCTGCCATCTTTCAACCCACTTTTCCAAATGGCCCAAATCTCTCTGTAGACTTTGAAATTCTACTTCATTATCCACAACACCACCTATCTTAGTATCATCTGCATACTTATCCAATTTTCCACCCCATCATCCAGATCATTGATGTACATGACAAACAACAGTGGACCCAACACAGATCCCTGAGGCACCCCACTGGTCACCGGCTTCCAACCTGACAAACAGCCATCCTAAAAGTGTTGCTACACCGTTCCCACTTCTCAGTTCCACCCAAATTGCCTCCCTAGACGAGCCCTCTAATCTATCCTGCCAAATGTGTTATATGTCGCTTCCCGAGGCCCCTATCGGTCAAGGGTCTACAGGAATTTATCGGGATGGTTAATTTCTACCACCGATCGTCCCGTCAGCAGCCGCCATCCTGCGACCGTTGATCCAATGCCTGGCCGGTAAGCCTAAGGACCTGGTCTGGTCCAAGGAGGCACAGAAGGCATTCGAGTGGGCTAAAATTGCATTGGCCAATGCCACTATGCTATAACACCCTAGGGCGTCAGCCCAAACGGCCCTCACCGTGGACGCTTCCGACGTTGCGGTAGGCGCCATCCTCGAGCAACGCGTAGGTAGTAGCTGGGTGCCGCTGCCATTTTTCAGCAGGCAACTGCGAGCCCCCAAAGTTAAGTATAGCGCTTAAGGACTCGCACACCTGTCCAATCCTTGAAGAATTTTATATATTTCTATGATATCTCCTCTCATCCTAAATCCCAGTGAATACCAGCCCAGTCGACCCATTCTTTCATCATATGTCAGACCCACCATCCCGGGAATTAATCTGCTGAACCTGTGCTGCACTCCTCAATAGCAATAATGTCCTTCCTCAAATTAGGAGACCAAAATTGCACACAATACTCCAGATACGGTCTCAGCAGGGCCCTGTACAACTGCGGTAAGACGTTGCTCCTAAACCCAAATCCTCTTGCGATGAAGGCCAACATGCCATGAACTATCTTGACTGCCTGCTATACCTGCATGCATGCTTACTTTCAGTGACTGATGTATAAACACACCATGTCTCGTTGCACTTCCACTTTTCCTATTCAGACATCATTGAGATAATTCAGGTCTGAAGAGGGGTCTCGACCCGAGACGTCGCCAGTTCCTAATCTCCAGAGATGCTGCCTGTCTCGCTGAGTTGCTCCAGCATTTTGTGTCGACCATTCAGATAATAATCTGCCTTCCTGTTCTAGCCACCAAAGTGGAGAACCTCACATTTATCCACAGTATACTGCATCTGTCATGCATCTGCCCACTCACCCAAACTATCGAAGTCACCCAGCAGCCTCATAGCATCCTTCTCGCAGCTCACACTGCCACCCAGACCATACCCCTCCATTCCCTTCACGTCCATATACCTATCCACTTTACTCTTAAATGTTAAAATCGATCCTGCCTCCACCACTTCTGCTGGAAGCTCATTCCACACAGCCACCACCCTCTGAGTAAAGAAGTTCCCCCTCACGTTACCCCGAAACTTCTGTCCCTTAATTCTCATGTCATGCCCTCTTGTTTGAATCTTCCCTACCCTCAATGGGAAAAACGTATCCACAGAGTTTCATCATTTTAAAGACCTCAATCAAGTCCCCCCTTAACCTTCTGCGCTCCAAAGAATAAAGACCTAACTTGTTCAACCTTTCTCTGTAACATAGTTGCTGGAACCCTGGCAACATTTTAGTAAATCTCCTCTATACTCTCTCTATTTTGTTGACATCCTTCCTATAACTAGGCGACCAAAATTGTACGCCATACTCCAGAATTGGTCTTACCAATGCCTTGTACAATTTTAACATTACTTCCCTACTCTTTATCTCAATGCTCTGATTTATAAAGGCCAGCACACCAAAGGCTTTCTTTACCACCCTATCTACATGCGATTCCACCTTCGGGGAACTATGCACAGTTATTCCTAGATCCCTCTGTTCCACAGCATTCCTCAATTCCCTACCATTTACCATGTACGTCCTATTTTGATTTGTCCTGCCAAGATGTAGCACTTCACACTTAACAGCATTAAACTCCATCTGCCATCCTTCAGCCCACTTTTCCAAATGGCCCAAATCGTTCTGTAGACTTTGAAAATCTACTTCATTATCCACAACACCACCTATCTTAGTATCATCTGCATACTTACTTATCCAATTTTCCACCCCATCATCCAGATCATTGATGTACATGACAAACAACAGTGGACCCAACACAGATCCCTGAGGCACCTCATTGGTCACCGGCTTCCAACCTGACAAACAGCCATCCACCATTACTCTCTGACATCTCCCATTCAGCCACTGTTGAATCCATCTTGCTACTCCGCCATTAAATCCCAAAGATTGAACCTTCTTAACCAACCTTCCATGGGGATCCTTGTCAAAGGCCTTACTGAAATCCATATAGACAACACTGCTTTACCCTCATCAATTTCCCTAGTCCCCTTTGTTCATAGTCCCTAGTCCCCTTTGTTGATTGAATTTCCCTAGTCCCCTTTGTTCATTGAATCACTGACACTTCCGATTTAACCTTCTCCTTCTCAAGAGGAATTCTCAAATCATGTCCTCTTGTTTGAATCTTTCCTACTCTCAATGGAAAAAGCTTATCCACGTCAACTCTGTCTATCCTTCTCATAATTTTAAAGATCTCTATCAAGTCCCCCAACCTTCTGAGCTCCAAAGAATAAAGACCTATCTTGTTCAACCTTTCTCTGTAACTTAGGTGCTGAAACCCAGGCAACATTCTAGTAAATCTCCTCTGTACTCTCTCTATTTTGTTGACATCTTTCCTATAATTTGGCGACCAAAATCGTACAGCATATTCCAGAATTGGCCTCACCAATGCCTTGTACAATTTTAACTTTACATCCCAACTTCAATACTCAATGTTCTGATATATAAAGGCCAGCACACCAAAGGCTTTCTTTACCACCCTATCTACATGAGATTCCACCTTCAAGGAACTATGCACAGTTATTCCTAGATCCCTCTGATCTCACAATACTAGATTCTCACAATACTACAATCTAAACAAATTCAAACACAATTTTACTTCAATTATCTAACACCCAAAAATCCATGATCACTCACACAAGCAGCAATACAAATAGCGGTCCGCGGACTTAACATACTCTAAAACTTAACTTTCTGAATCTATTTAATACACAAAATATTTACACAATTTTCGATCCAATAACAACACAAAAAGCTAGATTTCTACAATTTACAAAATGATTTAATGCGCTAGTGCACACTTTGCAAACACTCGATCTCAATGCCACATCACGCTGTTATCAATCAGTGAACCTCTCCCTCTGATACCGAAGATTTTCTCCTTCCTAGGTTACTCGTTGCTGAGGGGTACTACTCCTTAAATAACTACATTTCCTCCCAAATGTTACTATCCTCATGCTAAGACTGGACTTATATAGGAGGACCTCTATCCCTCCTCTCTAATTTCTACAGAATTAGGGGTACCCTTCGTATTCGGATTACTTTTCACCAAGTAAATCAGGTTCCTGTCTCTCAGTTACTCATTGCTGTCAGGTACTAATCAACAATCGACCAGAGGGTTACTATTCACTGTTAATCAGCCGCTATTCGGAATCGATCACGAACATGCACAAACTACGAAGTTCAATTTACACAGAATTCAAATTCTACCAGAGACATACTTAACTCAGAGCTCCCGTGGATTTTGAAGAAACAGCAGCAAAGAGAAGCAGGTAAAAGCACTGATTGGCTCTAGCCCGAGTGGGAGGAGAGTTGCAGAATGTGGGAGCCCACGGACACAGATGGAGCCTCTGGCTGCTACTACTGTGGCAAGTGCGTCCAGCTTCAGCTCCTAAAGGACCGTGTTGGGGCACTGTAGAAGCAGCTGGATGACCTCAGGGCCATCCGGGAAAACGAGAGTTTCCTGGACAGGACCTACTGTCCCTTTTACGCCAACATTACGTGAAGAACCAAGGTGTGTGACGGAGAGAAAGGGTGGAAATCGTGGAGTGCAGAAGACCCAGGTGGCTGCGCCTAATGAAAACAGGTACACCCTCTTGGGAACTGTCCGGTGAGATGATGTTTCCAGTCCGAGCGGCTGACACATCGGTAGCTGCAATCCTAGAGATGGGACTCGACCAGTGAGACCGACATCGGGCAGAGCCCTAGTGGTGGGTGACTCCATTGTTCGAGGAGCGGACAGGAGATTCTGTGGTGGCAGACGAGATGCGAGGATGGCCTGTTGCCTCCCTGGTGCCAGGGTTCAGGATGTCATGAGCCAAATTCAGAACATCCTAGAGAGAGAAGGTGAACAACCGGCAGTAGTTGTGCACGTAGGCACAAACGACATTGGGAAGAAGAGGAAGGAGGTTCTCCAACTTGACTTCAGAGAGTTGGGAAGGAGAGTGAAATGCCGGAATTCTAGGGTGGTTATCTCTGGATCACTTCCACTACCTCGTGCTAGTGAGGACAGGAACAGGGAGATAGGGGATCTGAATGTGTGGCTGAGGGGCTGGAGCAGGGAGCAAGGATCTCTTCTGGGGTAGGGGTGACCTGTAAAAATGGGATGGGTTACACCTTAACCAGAGGGGGACTGACATTCTGGCAGGCAGGTTTGGTAGGGCTACACATGTGGGTTTATACTAAATAGTGGGGACTTCTGGTTTGAGAGGCAGATGGAGTAGACGCACTAAGCGAGTGCTCCGGTAATCTTATCATTTTCATAACATTCCGCCCTCTAAATTTTACACCAGAGCGAAGTCAGTTTTTTTTACTGGTCTGACATTCCTTTATATTAAGTGTTGCCATCTCTCTAAATGGCTTAGAAGGGTACAAGGTCGAGCAAAAGGGAGGACGCTGACGCTAGTTTGGAGGCTATTACCACGCTGCTCGAGTAACACCGTGAGGCACTAGCCACCGAGTTTAGAACTTCGTTTGGTTGGCTCGACTCAAAGCTAGACCAAATGAGGTTTATAGTGGAGGATCATGATCAACGTGTCTCGTCCCTGGAACTTTCTGCAGAGGACCTTAACCAGCGAGTCATCGACCTTGAGAACATTTATTCCACTCTGAGTGGTGACAATAATAAGCTAAAGGCTAAAGTGGCTGACTTGCAGGGCTGAAGTCAGCAACAAAACATACGCATGCTCGGTCTACCGGAATCCACTGAAAGTGGACGGCCTACTGAGTTTTTCTCACGTTTGCTGCGAGAGGTTTTCAGGAGCGAGACGTTGACATCCCCTCCAGAAGTTGACAGAGCCAATCGCACCCTAAACGTTACACTGGTCCCCGGCCAGAGACCGCGGCCAGTCAATCTCCACCTGCATGGTTACCAGACGAAGGATCTCCTCATCAGAGAGGCATGGCGGAGAGGGAATCTCGAATTTCGCGGCAAACCAATTTGGATTGTGGAGGATTACAGCCCTGAAGTTCAGAGGCAGTGGGCAGAGTACAGAGACGTCATGGCAGAACTTTACAAACTGGGACTAAAGCCTGCTCTGCTATATCCAGCTCGACTCCGTCTCACGTTGTTCGGTGGAGCCAGAAAGTGGATAAACTCAGCCGAGGAGGCGCAGAAATACATCGACAGCCTCCCTAAGTCACCTAAACCCCCATAAAGACTCTGTTTAGGGACTTTGAACCAAACATCCTATAGCGAAGCAAGATAGACTACTCCTACGAAAAACACATAGTACGGTCATGGGCAGATTCATGGGTAATTATAGGACCGATTTCAGCAACCAGCCTCCGCCATCTTGCCTCTGCCATCTTGCTTCCGCCCAAAGATCCTCCGCTATAGGATCTTTGGTTCCGCCCAAACTATATATGATCTTTGGTTCCGCTTAAAACAGGATCTTTGCATCTGCCTCCGCACTCGTATCTTCGCTTTGACCATGCCATCCACGTCTACTAGTGTTGCCTACTGCTCTGCGGTAAATTGTTCCAATCGGCAATGTAGGCGACCCGACTTGTCTTTCTTCAGGTTCCCCAGTAAGGAGGAAAGGTAAGAAAACATTTATTACTTCTGTGGCAAATTGAAAATTTTATTTAGCCTGTTCAATCTCTCACTGTAGTTAGATCATAGAGCTCAGATATTCAAGTCCTCATGACACCATCCTTGTTAAAATCTTCTCCTGTTTCTACCTCTCTGTTATTTAATGCAGAACAAGAACATAATGACTCTGTTTTATACTGACAATTTTATTAAGTCTGCCCGAACTCTCACTGTAGTTAAGATCTTAAAGCTGGGTGCTCCCCTTTGTCCCAGGTACAGTCGAGGCCTCATGGCTGCATCCTTGTAAAAATCTTCTCCTCAAGTGCATTTTATTTCTACCTCTCTGTTATTTAATGCAGAATAAGAACATAATGACTGCATGATATTTTCTGTAATTTCAGATGTCGACAGTGGGTGCAGAATACCCGCCGACATGATCTCCTACATCGAACTGCGGAGTACTTGTCAAATAACTGCCGTCTTTGTTCTGAGCATTTCGAACTTGACCAGTTTTCCAACAAGCAGACCAAGAACAGGATAATTTGGAAAGCAGTTCCAACGCTCTTCGACATCCCTAACCCACCGAAGCAACTTTTAAGCCCTTTCTAACTTTTGTTTTCCTTGGCAGTGTCGCACAACATACAGGCAGACCATTCTTACTGCTTAGCTGTGGGCCGGATTCGTGAGAAAGGACTTCAATTCACACCAGGTCTGAATCACAGAGTGTCACACAACACACAGGCTGACCATTCTTACTGCTTAGCTGCGGACCAGATTCGTGAGAATGAACTTCAATTCACACCAGGTGTAAATCACAGAAGAGCACTGAAGAATGAAAGACAGTGTACTTTCCGCCTCAAGAAAAGGTTGCAACAGATGAAGAAATCAGCGAAAAGGGAGCTACAGAAAGCAATGCAATTATTGACTTGAACGGATTAGAATTTTTACAAGAGTCACCAAGGTCTTTCTTTGCATCACAATTGCGGAATGCGGAATACGGCAGGACATAGAAGCGCAAGAGGAAGACGATGGAATTATTCAGACAAGGTACTTGCCTTGTCCCTCTACCACAAGAGTTCCCACACATATCAGTTTTGCCTGACTTTATTTGCACTTCCATCAATTTCATCCCTGAATAGATGGTTGCGTATTATCGAAGACTGGGATTTCCCCCTAAGATCTTGAAGCTTTTGAAGGACAGGGTAGCAAGCATGTTAGAGAGGGATACAGTCTGTATAGTCTCCTTTGATGAAATGAGTCTACGTGCAGGCCTCTCGTACAATATTACTGAAGATACGGCAGAGGGTTTTGAGGACTTTGGATTGCTAGGGAAGACGTCACGGCCTGCCAACCATGCCCTCGTTTTCATGGTTAGAGGCCTGTTTGGGAAATGGAAACAACCTGTAGGTTACTTTCTGTCGCAGGACTGCACAAGGGCAGACAAACTGCAGACATTACTCAATGAATGCTTACATAAGGTTAAGGCAATTGGACTGCAGCCTAAGGCCGTGGTTTGTGACCAAGGCTCAAGCAATGTTCGGCTGTACAACAACTTGGGTGCGACAGAAAAACATCCTTTCTTTATCCACGGAGAAGTTAAGATCTTTTGCCTGCATGACCCGCCACACTTGCTAAAAACACGAGATCATTTGAGGTCATTGGAGATATGTTTTTGAGGTCATTGGAGAGGATGGCAGAAAGAAACTTATCAAGTGGGCACATATTCGCGTATTATATGAATTTGAATCAACGTTGCCCATTAGGAAAGCCCATAAACTGACGAGAGCCCACTTTGTTCTGAACAGCTTCTCTAAAATGAGTCAACAAAGCAGTGCAGGTGCTCAGCCAGTCGGTGGAAGCAGGCTTGTTGAGCTATTCATCTCTGGGAATTTTGCCTGGGGGGGCTGCTTCTACTGCGGAGTTCGTTGGGATGATAGATGGACTGTTTGATGCATTTTTAACGGCAGGTGTCTCAAGGCCACCAAAAAAATTGAGGAGGCCCATATCTGCAAAATCTGCGCATTGGTCATTCTTTGAATGATGCTTACCTGTACTGCAAAGCTTACAAGTGCTGGGAGCAAAAAATGTATTGTTTGTCAAAGGATGGTGGCTTGCAATTTCTTGCATTTCACAGCTGTGGAAGCATATACAGGAAAATACAGAAGCTCGTTTCATGCTCACATCCAGGCTTAATCAGGATGTTGTTCAGAATTTATTCTCGACCATTCAGCGAAAAGGCGGATTCCGAGAAAACCCATCAGCGAAGGAGTTTTGCTGTGCTTTTAGAATGGTCATGGTAGCTGAACTGCTAAAGCCATCTCTAAGTGCAAACTGTTCTCCTGACAATGCGCAATTTCTCTTAACACTGGAAACACTCACAAAGCACTGAGTCAAGAAACCATCTCCATCTCTCTCCCATCACAATAGGGCACAACAGAACAATGTAGTTTGCAGTGTTAAAGGAACTGCAGATGCTGGAGAATCAAGGGTACACAAAAGGCTGGAGAAACTCAGCGGGTGCAGCAGCATCTAAGGAGCGAAGAAGATAGGCGACGTTTCGGGTCGAGTAGTTTGCAGCATGTCATTTGATCTCCCTGAAGAGAATACACTGGCTTATATAGCAGGCCACATCTGTCGTAGAATCCTCACCATGCATGAACTGACCTATTACGATGTTAAGAGGAGCAGGAACAATATTTCAAATCTAATAAATGCAGCAATACACAACACTAAGGGATACAAGGACATTAACTTGTGCTGCCAGAGAGTCAAGGCACGAATTGTAGCAATCTTTGTGAGTGTCCGCATACATTATGGGCTCAAATTCAAGAATAGAGGCCTGAAGGACTTGACTATTAAAAGGATGTGTAGGAAAGTTATAAAAGTGGCACATAAGTGAAGTTCATGACTTTGTTTAATAATATATTGATGAAATACACTTGTTTATGTACATTGTGTGAAATTGTGATTTGTTATCTGCACAAAACATTGCAAATGGCGTACCTACGTTGGACGTTTTGTTCTTTGGTGTGAGCAGGGGTGGGGCGAGCATTGTGTTACATACGTTGAATTGTACATCACTTCCACTGGTTAGCTGATATGTTGAACACTGCAACCCTGTATATCTCACGCACGGAATAATGTGAATTATGTAAATCTTACTATGCATGTCAGAAATAAAGTGTTAACCATGTTAATGGATCTCTATTATGAATTATTTAAAATTGAGTGGGTTGGTGCAATACGCTTCTAATGTGTCGTTATGAGATATTCACATTAAAATCTTACCATGAATGACACAATGAAAAGTGTTATCCTTGTTTGTTTATGGATCTTGCTTTTGAATTATCTAAAATTGAATGGGTTGGAGCAATATGCTGCTAATGTGTCGTTATCAGATATCCAGTGTTAAAAAGAGAAATAAATCACAATAAAAGCAAGAAGATGCCTATGTTCCTTCCACAGCGGGCGGGGAGACTGGCCCGGTTCTGCACGGCTGAGACACCAGAGTGAAGTTGCGGGGAGGTTTACAATGTTTTTTATTTAATGTCCCTTGTCTAGTCTGATGTTCATCAGACATCATTGGATATAAAATTCAGAAGAAATATAATTGTGTGTGTTGTATGATATACATCTACATGATCATATACATCTATATCACATTCGTGTATGTGTGTTCTTTCCAGCACAATCTAATCAGTTGTATGCTCGCTGAATAAAACCATCCTTAAGTTATCCACCATTTGCAAATCTTGCACAAAACAAATTTAATTTTGTGAAATACTTCCTTTAGATAACCCCACCATTACAGACAGATCTCATTCCACTCTCTGGCTATTGGGAAGACCAGATCCATTTAATTGTTGAGAAACAACTCCATAGTAAATAGATACAAAAACATTAAGTAACATTCCAGGGCTAGAGCAACTGGAATCTTCATATTGCTATTATTTTCTGCAGTTATGAACAGTGTGATTAGATGAATGAATTACAGAGTGCAAGTGAAATACAAAATCTACTCATTTGAGCTATTAAAAAGAAATGATTTAAAATACGTTAAAAAAAGAAAATTACCAGAGTCAAAATTTATAAACATTTTATTCTTTAACAAGAATGAACAGAATTATGAATCTAACCCTATGTCACACACACAAACTGTTCCCCCTGCAACGTTGATTACATTCCGGGTCGGGTCGGGTAGGTTCCGGTTACTACACAATCAGCTCAAACACAGCTTATGAGCCATTAAAAATATTATTTAATAAACATTAAAGAAGAAAATCACCAGTCACATTTTGTTCTTTAACAAGAATTAACAGAATTATGAACTAACAGAATTATGAATCTAACCCTATATCGCACACATAAACTGCTCCCCCGCAACGTTGATTACACTGCGAGTCGGATCGGATCGGGTCGGGTAGGTTCCGGTTACTGAAATGGACAAAAAAATGCTCACGTTACGCTCCGTTGCATACTGCACGTCAGCCCATTGCATTTCGCAGGAGTGGCCTATCTTGCTCCGCTAGAGGGTCTTTGCTTTCAACCCACTGGATGAGAGGTAACACTGTATAGCTCTACCTACTGGCACGACGTGCAGCATGTCAGCTAATGTCTGTGGTTTGTTTACATGGCTGAACGTGCTCATTCATCTGGGTGTGCTGTTCATTTACTAATATACTTATACAAAATGGCTACAGCCAAATATCGCTATATGTGCACTGAAAATTAGAAACGATTTCCAGCTGGATGTTTGTGAGCTGTTCCCACACATGGCCTGACCCTATATCTGTGAACTGTTGCATTCTGACTTCGGTTCTTTAAAAGCTCTTATGGGCCAGTAAGTAATTTTCAAGCTGAAATCATATTTTTAAGGACATGTTAACCCATGTGAGATTTTGGTAACATATAACCATTTAGTTCACTGTTGACACAGTTCAGTTATTCCAAAGTTGATATTCAGTCTTCATAGCCATATTTGTTGGGGGTTATTTGGATAAGCCAAAATGTTATTATAGAGGTGCTTAAATGTATTTTACTTCGGAGTCACGTGAGTGACTACGTGAAGAAGCCCCGCCTGGCGCTGGAACGGCATTACGTCGACGCTGACGGCAGAGCATGAGCTGCAGAGGCAGCTCCTCGACAGCGGTAGGTACGGGCCCGCAGGTAAGTGCAGTTGAAAAAACTTTCAGGGTCTAAAAACTCCGTGGCTGGTGTATTGAACCAGGATTTAAAACAAATTTAAAAGCAAAAAATAAATAAAAGTTAAAATAGAAACAAAATACTCTGTATAAGAACAATGGAGTTAAAAAGAACGTCCCAGGGGAATACCCAGCGATCGGGACGGGAGATTAATTACGGAGCCGGTTCCGATACTGGTGGCCGTTAAAATTACATTAGGGAGACTTTTTAGTTGCTCCACAAACTTTTGGCAGGAGGGGGAATTTTAAAGAAGTCAGAAAGGCCATAATTTAAAAGTTTAATAAAAGGCCTTCAGACTAAGAAAGCTTAATGGCTTAAAAATAATGGAAAAAGATTCCAAAAATAAAAATAAAATAAATAAAATATTCAACCAAAAAAGGGTTAAAAGGCCTATATATATACAGGTGTACTAGGTACAATACCTGAATAAGGAGTGAGGCCATGGAAAATAACCATGGAAACCAAAATTAGTTGGTCTCTCACTAAAGCTGTTATGGTTTAAACAGCATAATAATAATAAAACTTTTATGTTTTATTCCGGTACACCACAGCACAAAATATATATAGAGGTGTACTAGGTACGATACCCGAATGAATGAGTGAGGCCATGGAAAGTAAACATGGAAACCAAAAATTAATTGGTCTCACCAAAGCTGTTATGGTTGAAACAGCAGAATATGATAAAATTTTTATGTTTTATAAAGATATCAACGGTGAATCCGTTTATGATATCCATGTCTCAATTACATGACATATGAGGAAATACGATTTCAAAGTATTTCAAACTGGTGCATGGCATCACTATTCAATGGAAAACAAATAAAACATTGTGCAAATAACCAATACATTTAAAATAAAAATGATTTGCCATCAGTTTGTGGAGCTCAATGGGAAGAAATATATAATATTAATTTTAGTTATATATATGTAATTGTATAGGGACCAAATTTGCACTCTAGATTTGCAGATCAATACAAATCAGGTCATGTTAAACTCCTGATTATTATGGAATAAAACCTGCCTTATGATAAATCAAAACATTGATTACAAAAGACCAGACTATTGGTCTTTAAACTTTGGGGGGAAAAAATTATGATCCAATATAAATATTTGATAATGGACAAAGGCAGAAGTATGATAAATAAATATTATCCAACATAGCCTTATCTGAACCCATATAATTGGGAAAAGAAGGCTTGAAGTACGTTGAAGAGGTGCAAACAACTTGTTACAAAATAAAGTTGATGAAATCTCCAATTGTGGGGGATTACAGGTGTATTATGATAATTGATTTAATATAACTAAGGACTACAAAAAATTGTAGAAGGAATTGGTTCACCTGTATAAGAAAACCTAAAAAAATGATTTTAGGTTTGCACCCAAAGTAACTCCAATAAAGAAGGGGTACGTACATATATATATTATAAAAATTACCTCAGTGTAAAGATGTGATGGTATAAACCATACAAAACATCATTTTATATACACTTTCACAGTGTAAAAACATTTTATTAAAATGGAAACATCTTCAACATTGAAATACAGTAGTTATTAACAAATTGTTAATCAAATATTACAGGTGCTTGAAATTAATTAAAATGGGTCAGCTGTGCAAGTTAAAACATTGTCTAAAGGATTAAAACCAGTTCTAGGCTGTTAAACAGAATACTGGAAGAACAATTGTACTGATAAAAAGATCAGCACTTGCACTAATGAGGACATGGTCATGGTCATGGTTATCTTGATCACATTTAAATTGGAAGGTTATAAAGAGTCAGCTGCAAATTACAAGCCTGTTGAAAGGCAAGGACCTGACCCATCACATAAAGCCTATGTTTAGGCATTCATAAATATTCATAAATTACTATTCTGGATTTAGGAGTAATTCAGCACCATAAGAGGGGGAAAATTGTTTCCATGATACAAATATGTCTCATTGCTTTGTTGACATACTTTGTCCCTCCATCAGAAAAGGAGCCTAGGTAAAGTGTAAATAAAGCTCCAAAAGAAGGAATACAGAAGCTTATAAGAGTATGTATGCCTTTGGGAGAGGCCTATGCAAATACTTCACACTTATCAGCATTAAACTCCATCTGCCATCTTTCAGCCCACTTTTCCAAATGGCCCAAATCTCTCTGTAGACTTTGAAAATCTACTTCATTATCCACAACACCACCTATCTTAGTATCATCTGCATACTTACTTATCCAATTTTCCACCCCATCATCCAGATCATTGATGTACATGACAAACAACAGTGGACCCAACACAGATCCCTGAGGCACCCCACTGGTCGCCGGCTTCCAACCTGACAAACAGCCATCCACCATTACTCTCTGACATCTCCCATTCAGCCACTGTTGAATCCATCTTGCTACTCCGCCATTAACACCCAAAGATTGAACCTTCTTAACCAACCTTCCATGGGGAACCTTGCCAAAGGCCTTACTGAAATCCATATAGACAACATCCACTGCTTTACCCTCATCAATTTCCCTAGTTACCGCTTCAAAAAATTCAAGAAGATTTGTCAAACATGACCTTCCAGGCACAAATCCATGTTGACTGTTCCTGATCAGACCCTGTTTATCCAGATGCTTATATATATTATCTCTAAGTATCCTTTCCATTAATTTGCCCACCACTGACGTCAAACTAATAGGTCTATAATTGCTAGGTTTATTCTTTGAACCCTTTTTAAACAATGGAACAACATGCGCAGTATGCCAATCCTCCGGCACTATTCCCGTTTCTAATGACATTTGAAATATTTCTGTCATAGCTCCTGCTATTTCTACACTAACTTCCCTCAATGTCCTAGGGAATATCCTGTCAGGACCTGGAGACTTATCCACTTTTATATTTTTCAAAAGTGTCAGTACTTCCTCCTCTTTGAATCTCATAGTTTCCATAGCTACTCTACTCTTTCCCCTTAACTCACCGAGTTCAATATCCTTCTCCTTGGTGAATACCGAAGAAAAGAAATTGTTCAATATCTCCCCCATCTCTTTTGGCTCTGCAGATAGCTGTCCATTCTGGTTTTCTAATGGTCCAATTTTATCCCTCGTTATCCTTTTGCTATTAATATAGCTGTAGAAACCCTTTGGGTTTACTTTCACCTTTCTAGATTCTTTTTACATTGTTTATACTCCTCTAGCACCTCATTTACTCCATGCCTCCTATAATTATTGTAGATATCTCTCTTTTTTCGAAACAAGTGTCCAATTTCCCTTGAAAACCATGGCTCTTTCCAATTTTTACTATTTCCTTTCAACCTAACAGGGACATAAAGATTCTGTACTCTTACAATTTCCCCTTTAAATGTCCAACGTGTATGCCCGTAATGCAGATGATGTAGGTTTTTTAGTTATTTAATTTTATATATATATATATTTTATTTTATTAGTACTATTAGTACAGCAATATGGCACCAAGGTGCCTAATATATATTGACATATTACATTTTATGTACAGCTTCTTATTTTTTAATTTTTTTAATAATGAAAAAGAAAAAGAGAGTAGAAAATAAAAGATAGAGAAACATGTGATATATAGTGTGTGAGAAAGAACAAAGTGTGAAAAAAGAAAATTGAGAATGAAAAAGAAAAAAAAAGAGAAGAGTAGAAAGTAAGAGTTTAAGGAGATCGTTATCTATATTCTTGATCATCCCTCATCCAATCCTGAAACAATTAGCTTCTACATTAGAAGCTAATTGATCATCCAACTCAGAATCCTGTACGTGCCTTCTCTCCATACCCCCTGATCCCTTTAGCCACAAGGGCCACATCTAACTCCCTCTTAAATATAGCCAACGAACTGGCCTCAACTACCTTCTGTGGCAGAGAATTCCACAGACTCACCACTCTCTGTGTGAAAAAATATCTTCTCATCTCAATCCTAAAAGACTTCCCCCTTATCCTAAACTGTGACCCCTATAGACAATTCTCGTTCCCACTCTTCTCTAAGTGCCTCTGTCGATGGTAAATCTATATTTAAAATACTATTATATAAATATGATATTAATTTCTGTGAGTCAGCCTTAATGTTCATTGCTTCTTCCAATGGCTCTGAAGTTATGTTTTGATATCTTTGTATGTATTTCTTCATGAAGTTACAGATCTGAAGATATTTAAAATATTGGTTATTTTTCATTTCAAATTTTAATTGTAGTTGTTGGAATGATAACAGATTTCCCATTTCATACATATCCCCAATCCTTTTAATACCCATTCTTTCCCATTGATTATATGTTTTAGCAATAAGAGATGGTTTAAATGAAGGATTTTCACTATTGGCATTAACAATGATAGGTTTCTTAATTTTAAGGATAATTTTATTTGTTTCCAAATTCTTATTGTATCATGTACAATTGGGTTATTCTTATATATTGTGTTTTTCAGTTTTATCAGAGAGAAGAGGATCGCTCCTATATTACAAGGAGAACAGTCCTCTTTCTCCATTCTTATCCATTCTGTCTGTTGGGTAGAACTGTCCAACCAGTAAATTATATTCTTAATATGCACTGCCCAATAATAATACAAAAAGTTTGGAAGTGAAAGTCCCCCAATATCTTTTGGTTTGCACAGATGTTTTCTTTGGATTCTATGTGATCTATAATCCCAGATAAAATAGTAAGATTAAATGAGAACTTACCAGTTTGAAGTTTGATCTTGATTTTATGAGGAGTAACGTTGGTGATTACGTGAAGAAGGCCCACCAGGACGCCTGCGCAGCAAACTTCAAAGCAGCGGTATGAAATCACAAACAAACAACAGCAAAGTAAACAGTAAGATCAGTGACTCGAGAACTACCAGATGATCTTTTATGAGAGAGAGTTGGGCATGGTGGGCACGTAATCACCAACGTAACTCCTCATAAAATCAAAATCAAACTTCAAACTGGTAAGTTCTCGTTTAATCTGACTATTTTACTTCGGAGTCACGTGAGTGATTCCGTGAAGAGTTCAAAGTTTAGTGATTTCATGCCGCAGATTACAATCTCGGCATCCCACTGCATTTGATTGACTCGAAAGAGAAATAAATGCATTAGTAATAACATTGTATTCAATGTAATGATAGGGTTTATTTAACAATGTAAACAAACAACAGTACCCTAAAATGTAGGTACTTAAAATGACATTGGCAAACAGCTCTGGATTGACAATTGGCCGATGATACATTTCTGAAACATCAGCTCATTTGCCCATCCGAAGGCCACTAAAATTTGGTCGAAGGACACATACCTCCATTTGACCGCCAACATAGCTGCTGCCCTAGTATAATGAGATGTAAACACACTCTCTAAATGATATACTGACGTTGATGCTGACCTGGTGGAATGAGACATACAATCGTCAATGTTAATATCTGTTGCAGCTACCTTGAAATCGTCTGAACCGACCTTTTCTTGTGTAATTGCTTATTAATGAATACACAGTGCTGAATCCATACTTCTAAGGATTCTGGTGGCCTTGATAACATAAAACTGAGACAGTGGGGTATTCAAATAATCTTAAAACCATGCCAGCCCTGGTCAGCTATACTAGTGTAGACAAGAATGAATATGTAATGGCATGAACAGCCAATTCCATCCTGTCCAGCCACAGCGTTTGCTATGTTTTGCCGTTGTTGTAGAAACATAGAAACATAGAAATTAGGTGCAGGAGCAGGCCATTCGGCCCTTTGAGCCTGCACCGCCATTCAATATGATCATGGCTGATCATCCAACTCAGTATCCTGTACCTGCCTTCTCTCCATACCCCCTGATCCCTTCAGTCACAAGGGCCACATCCAACTCCCTCTTAAATATGGCCAACGAACTGGCCTCAACTACCTTCTGTGGCAGAGAATTCCACAGATTCACCACTCTCTGTGTGAAAAACGATTTTCTCATCTCGGTCCTAAAAGACTTCCCCCTTTTCCTTAAACTGTGACCCCTTGTCCTGGACTTCCCCAACATCGGGAACAATTTTCCTGCATCTAGCCTGACCAACCCCTTAAGAATTTTGTAAGTCTCTATGAGATCACCCCTCAATCTTCTAAATTCCAGCGAGTACAAGCCAAGTCTATCCAGTCTTTCTTCATATGGAAGTCGTGCCATCCCAGGAATCAGTCTAGTGAACCTTCTCTGTACTCCCTCTATGGCAAGAATGTCTTTCCTCAGATTAGGAGACCAAAACTGTACGCAATACTCCAGGTGTGGCCTCACCAAGACCCTGTAGAACTGCAGTAGAACCTCCCTGCTCTTGTACTCAAATCGTTTTGCTATGAATGCCAACATACCATTCGCTTTCTTCACAGCCTGCTGCACCTGCATGCCTACTTTCAATGACTGGTGTACCATGACACCCAGGACTCGCTGCATCTCCCCTTTTCCTAATCGGTCACCATTCAAATAATAGTCTATCTTCCTGTTTTTGCCACCAAAGTGGATAACCTCACATTTATCCACATTATACTGCATCTGCCATGCATTTGCCCACTCACCCAGTCTATCCAAGTCATCCTGCAGCCTCCTAGCATCCTCCTCACAGCTAACACTGCCCCTCAGCTTCGTGTCATCGGCAAACTTCGAGATGTTGCAATTAATTCCCTCGTCCAAATCATTAATGTATATTGTAAATAGCTGTGGTCCCAGCACTGAGCTTTGCGGCACCCCACTAGTCACTGTCTGCCATCCTGAAAAGGACCCGTTCACTCCTACTCTTTGCTTCCTGTCTGCCAGCCAGTTCTCTATCCACATCAATACTGAACCACCAATACCGTGTGCTTTAAGTTTGTATACCAATCTCTTGTGTGGGACCTTGTCGAAAGCCTTCTGAAAGTCCAGATACAACACATCCACTGCTTCTCCCTTATCCACTCTACTAGTTACATCTTCAAAAAATCAATAAGGTTCGTCAGACATGATTTACCCTTCGTAAATCCATGCTGACTTTGTCCAATGATTTCACCACTTTCCAAATGCGCTGCTATCCCATCTTTAATAATTGACTCAAGCAGTTTCCCCACTACCGATGTTAGACTAACTGGTCTGTAATTCCCCGTTTTCTCTCTCCCTCCATTTTTTAAAAGTGGGGTTACATTAGCTACCCTCCAATCCTCAGGAACTACTCCAGAATCTAAAGAGTTTTGAAAAATTATCACTAAGGCATCTGCTATTTCTGGGGCTGCTTTCTTAAGTACCCTGGGATGCAGCCTATCTGGCCCTGGGAGATTTATCGGCCTTTAATCCATTCAATTTACCCAACACCACTTTCCGGCTAACCTGGATTTCACTAATTTCCTCCATCTCATTTGACCCGCGATCCCCTGCTATTTCCGGCAAATTATTTATGTCTTCCTTAGTGAAGACAGAACCAAAGTAGTTATTCAATTGGTCTGCCATGTCCTTGTTCCCCATGATCAATTCACCCATTTCTGACTGCAGGGGACCTACATTTGTTTTAACTAATCTTTTGCGCTTCACATATCGATAAAAACCTTTGCAGTTATTTTTTATGTTTCCTGCCAGTTTTCTTTCATACTCCATTTTCCCTTTCCTAATTAAGCCCTTTGTCCTCCTCTGTTGGTCTCTTAATTTCTCCCAGTCCTCTGAAAGGCTGCTTTTTCTGGCTAATTTGTACGCTTCATCTTTTTCTTTGATACTATCCCTGTTTTCCCTCGTTATCCACAGATGCGCCACCTTCCCTGATTTATTCTTTTCCCATACTGGGATGAACAATTGTTGTAGTTCATCCATGCAGTCTTTAAATGCCTTCCATTGCATATCCACCGTCAACCCTTCAAGAATCAATTGGCAGTCGATCTTGGCCAATTCACGTCTCATACCCTCAAAGTTAACTTTCTTTAAGTTCAGGACCCATGTTTCTGAATTAACAATGTCGCTCTCCATCCTAATGAAGAACTCAACCATATTATGGTCACTCTTGCCCAAGGGGCCACGTACAACAAGGCTGCTAACTAACCCTTCCTCATTACTCAATATCCAGTCCAGAATAGCCTGCTCTCTCGTTGGTTCTTCCACATGTTGGTTTAGAAAACTATCCCGCATACATTCCAAGAAATCCTCTTCCTCAGCACCCCTGCCAATTTGATTCACCCAATCTATATGTAGATTGAAGTCACCCATTATAACGGTTTTACCTTCGTTGCACGCATTTCTAATTTCCTGTTTGATGCCATCCCCAACTCCACTACTACTGTTAGGTGGCCTGTACACAACACCCACTAGCATTTTCTGTCCCTTAGTGTTTCGTAGCTCCACCCATATCGATTACACATCCTCCAAGCTAATGCCATTCCTTTCTATTGCGTTAATCTCCTCTCTAACCAGCAACGCTACCCAATCTCCTTTTCCTCTCTGTCTATCCTTCCTGAATATTGAATATCCCTGGATGTTCAGCTCCCAGCCTTGGTCACCCTGGAGCCATGTCTCCGTGATCCCAACTATATCATAATTATTAATAGCTATCTGCACATTCAACTCATCCACCTTATTACGAATGCTCCTCGCATTGAGACACAAAGCCTTCAGGCTTGTTTTTACAACACTCTTGGCCCTTTTACAATTATGTTGAAAAGTGGCCCGTTTAGATTTTTGCCCTGGATTTGTTTTCCTGCCACTTTTCACCTCGCTACCTATTGCTCCTATCCTCATTTTACACCCCTCCGTCTCTCTGCTCACACATTTAAGAAACCCTCCACTTATTATTCTCCGTTTGTTATTTTTTTCTTCTTTCCTCCCTACATGTTGCGTCTGACTGCTTCTCTTCTCTGCCTCCTGCCTCTCAAACGGACGACTTGCCTTCTCTATTTGAGTCCCTCCCCCCAACCGATCTAATTTAAAGTCTGATATTGATATTGTGCTGATATTAGAGTCGTAACTAAGGATATAGCTGGAACCCCTTGGTGAAATAATGTTTACACATTTACAATAACCAACTGCATAATCTTGTGATGCGAGTACTTGTATCAAGATCTTTTTAACTTGATATCCGGGATGGACCAGACAATGTAGTTCCCTTATGTTACAGCTGTAATTTCTCTATAACTGAACTATTGCCAATATCACTTAAAATGAACTAGAAATGTCAGTAATTTGTATCATATCAAATGTATCATAATATTTAACAACATTTCTGATCCCCTCAATAGGGATGTACTGCTTTTTTGGATGCTATCCATGCATACTGCATGGCTAAATGTGACAACATGAGGCATAAGTGAATCCATTGAAAATGTGTAATAATATTTGTATTAGAAGTAATCCATCATAACAATCGGTATAACAACTTTTCAAATACACAACCAACTTATTTCAATAAAGTGTACGAATGTTACGAATAATTCTTATAAACTTCTATTTTTTTAGAAAGTAGAAAAAGAAAATAATAGATTTTAATCAATAAGAATAGTGATTAAATAATTTTGATTATATAGAAAGAGAAAGAGAAGAGAGAGAGAAAAAATATATATATGTATATATTCTTGTTGTATGTATTTAATTAAAACAAAGTATTATATATATATTTAAAAAAAAGAGATTATAGTATACATCTTAATAGTGAATAACACAATTTCAAATAGCGATATCAATAGAGACATGTATACAAATCAAAAAGAAAAACAGAGTTATTTCCATCTAATCCTGCCGGGTACCCATTGAGTTGTGATGCCAAGAACAGCTACCCCTTCAAATATTCTGTATATGGAGACCATATCTGTTCAAAGAGTTCATATTTGTCCATTAGGACAAATCTGATTCTTTCCAAATGCAACGTCTCCAACATTTCCACTGTCCACATTTTAATTGTGGGGGATAATGTTCCCTTCCAAAATTTCAGAATTAATTTTTTCCCTATTATCAAACAGTAATCCAAGAAATTTCTTTGGTTTACTGTTAATATTAAATTTGAATCCGGAACTCCTAATATTATTAATTTTGGATCTGGGTCCAGTTTAATTTTAAGAACTTCAGAGAAAACTAAAGATTTCTGTCCAATAATAATTGAGTTTTATACATGTTACAAAACTATGCGTTAAATTAGCTTCCAAGTTCTGACATTTATCACAAATAGGAGAAACGTTAGGATAAATTCTATTTAATTTCGTTTTTGAACAATGTAATCTGTGTAATACCTTAAATTGTATCAATGTATGTCTAGCATTTAATGAGCAGCGATGTATACGTTGTAGGCTTTCTTCCCAAATTTCCTTCATTATAGATAAACCTATTTCATTTTCCCATGTTTGTCGATATATTTCCGAAGTTGTGATTTCCCTATCCAAAATAGTATTGTATATATATGCTATTCAATTTTCTGTATTTGGGTGTTTATTAAACAATTATATATTATAAACAATTATATTTATAAATCAGAGCATTGAATATAGGAGTAGGGAAGTAATGTTAAAATTGTACAAGGCATTGGTAAGACCAATTCTGGAGTATGGTGTACAATTTTGGTCGCCTAGTTATAGGAAGGATGTCAACAAAATAGAGAGAGTACAGAGGAGATTTACTAGAATGTTGCCAGGGTTCCAGCAACTATGTTACAGACAAACGTTGAACAAGTTAGGTCTTTATTCTTTGGAGCGCAGAAGGTTAAGGGGGGACTTGATTGAGGTCTTTAAAATGATGAAAGGGATAGACAGAGTTAACGTGGATTAACTGGCCCTTCCAGTCCGTGCCGACCATTTGTTTTCCCCTAGTCCCATCTACCTGCACTCAGACAATACCCCTCCATTCCCTTCCCGTCCATATACCTATCCACTTTACTTTTAAATGTTAAAATCAATCCTGCCTCCACCACTTCTGCTGGAAGCTCATTCCACACAGCCACCACCCTCTGAGTAAAGAATTTCCCCCTCACGTTACCCCTAAACTTCCGTCCCTTAATTCGCATGTCATGCCCTCTTGTTTGAATCTTCCCTACCCTTAATGGGAAAAGCTTATCCATGTCAACGCCTTGTACAATTTTAACATTACTTCCCTGCTCCTATATTCAATGCTCTGATTTATAAAGGCCAGCACACCAAAGGCTTTCTTTACCACCCCATCTACATGCAATTCCACCTTCAGGGAACTATGCACAGTTATTCCTAGATCTCTCTGTTCCACAACATTTCATCAATTCCCTATCATTTACCATGTACGTCCTATTTTGATTTGTCCTGCCAAGATGTAGCACTTCACACTTATCAGCATTAAACTCCATCTGCCATCTTTCAGCCCACTTTTCCATATGGCCCAAATCTCTCTGTAGACTTTGAAAATCTACTTCATTTTATATAGGTAGTGTTTTCCAATAGAACATATTTTTTTAGTTTATTTAATAATTGAGGGTAATTATATTTAAATAGACAGTTATAGGACTTAGATACATTAATTCCTAGATATTTGAGTTTGTCCTGTGACTATTTTAAGTGGGAATTGTTCTAATATATTTAATTTTATTCCAGTTATAGGCATAATTTCACCTTTATTCCAATTAATTCTATACCCAGAAAATGTGCTAAATTTAGTTATAACATTAAATAGATTGGGAATACTAATCTCCGGTTTTGTAATATAAATTAAGATGTCATCTGCGTATAGAGATATTTTATTCGTTGTAGTTTTGGTATTATATCCATATATTTCTGGGTTCTGATCTAATCATTTCGGCTAATGGTTCTATTACCAGAGCAAATAGTAATGGTGATAACGGGCATCCTTGTCTACAACCCCTAAAGAGATTAAATTTTGCTGATAGCATTTGATTTGTTAATATTCTTGCAGTTGGATTTGAGTATATGATTTTTACCCATTTGGAAAATCTATCCCCCAGTTGAAGTTTCTGCATTATTTTAAATAAATATGGCCATCAACCTGGTCAAATGCTTTTTCAGCATCTAAGGATATGACAGCTATTTCAATATCATTCACTCTTTTTGAGTACATGACATTGAATAGACGTCTCAGATTATAGGATGAATAGCATTTTGGAATAAAACCTGTTTGGTCATGATGTATTTATTTATTAATCACTAAACTTAGCCTCCGAGATAAAATTTTAGTTAGTATTTTTTGATCAGTATTTAAAAGAGCTATTGCTCTGTCCAGGGTCTTCCAAATCTTTATCAGCTTTAGGGATAAGTGTAATTGTAGATTCATTTAATGGTTCTGGTAACTTTCCTTGTTCATAAGCATATTTATATATTGTATGTAAGCGTGGAGAGATCAGATCATGAAACTTCTTATAAAATTCAGCACTTAAGCCATCAGTGCCTGCGGCTTTTCCGTTATTTAATGATCCAATTGATTCTTCAATATCTTTTACTGATATATCAGCATTTAACAAGTCTCTACCTTCCTGATCTAAACTGTTAATATGACATTCTTGTAGGAATGTTTCCATGCCATCTGATTGTCCTGCTAGTTTAGGTGAGTAAAGATTTTGATAATATTGTAAAAATGTATCATTGATACCTTTGGTAAAGTCAATATTTCTCCTTGTTCAGATCTAATTTTATGTATCATTTTCTCCTCATCTAATTTTCTAAGCTGGCGTGCCAGTCATTTTTGTGGTTTATCCCCAAATTCAAAGTGTACTTGTTTAGTCTGTTGAAAAAGTTTAATAATCTGATTTGAGTATGTTTTATTTAGCTTATATTTTAATGATGCAATTTTATTACTTAGCCCCTTAGAAGGGGATATTGCATTTTCAATATCTAATTGTTTTATTTCATTTTCCAACTTTTGTTGAGTCATTCGATTTTCCTTATTAAAGTATGCGTGTGCCAATATTATCGCACCACGCATAAATGCTTTAAATGTATCCCAGAGCAGTGATGGTGAAATTCCAGGTTTGTCATTAGTTTTAAAAAATAATTTAATCTGTTTTACCAAGTAATCATAACAAGCCCTATCCTTTAATATTTGGGGGTTGAGTCTCCAGTTAGAGGTTTTAATAGTTATGTCTTTTAATTTTACCTTAAATGTTAATGGAGCGTGATCCGAGATAATAATATTATGATATTTTGAGTCATATGTAAATGGGATTAGTTTTGAATCTATTTTACTTCGGAGTCACGTGAGTGACTTCGTGAAGACCCCGCCAGCACGCATGCGCGGCATATCGTTGCGTGCATTTGCATCGGCAGGCTGGGGGGGAGTGCGCTCTCTCCTCGGGCTCCTTCATAAAAGGCCGGCAGGTAAGTACTTACCTTTACTCCACAGGATGGACAAGGGCAAAAGGAACCGAGCTGCATCAACCAGCCAACGGCCCTTGTCCCCGGAGCTGCAAGCAACACCGGCAGCTTCGAGGCATGTGGGGGCAGGAATGCGGAAGTCGGGCGCTCCCGCTACTTTAGCACCCGACTCACCCGAGTGGTTTGCTGCCCCGGAGCTGGATGCAACGGATCCAGACTTCGAGCCCCCTTCCCCCAAGAAAAGAGGGGGAAACAGGTACGTGCAAAGGGGCCTCGCTCTTCACAAGCGACCTCTCCCCGAGTTCCAGAAGACCCGAGGGGGCTGGATCGGGGGACAGCTGCACGACAGGGGAGCCCTGCAAAAGTGCACCAACACGTACCACTGCTAGGGAGATCTGCCGTAGTGCAGTCTGGCAGCTCCACTGCTGCGTCGAGTAGGCCTGCTGGAGCAGATACCACCGACAAAACACCCCGTCAGGCTGCGGTCAAGGGCGGAGATGGCAGCAGTAGACGGTCGGTCAGCTCAGCTCTGGGAGCGGCCGACCATGCGCCTCCACGCCAAAAGATGGGCAAGTGTGGAGGTAAGCCTGCACGGACTCCGGGGAGCCAGGTTCCGGGGGCCGGCGCCGATTCAACTCACCTGCCTTCATATCAGACAGGTGGGCCGCCACAGTCTGGGAGAAGACAGACTAGCGGAGAGTCCGTGCGGGAGTCGTATGACCCTACTTGGGCGGTACGTCACGACAACCTGCCATTGGACCCAAGACAGCACCTTACGGAGGTGTGGTCCGATGGTGGAAGCCCCAGGGCAGGGCCTGGGGAAGTCGGCTTGTCCGCTGTAGATAGCAGGGACGGTCGCATAGAGCGGTTGGAGCTCTTAGTGGAGCAACTCCTCCAGCGGGACCGGGAACGGGAAGAGCGGGACTCCCGTGCATCCGCTAGCCGTGCGAGGAGCCCACTCAGCATCTCATCGTCTCCAGCCAGAAGCGTTAGCAATTACCCAGCTGCTGTGTTTATAGATGACCCGGGACAGCCAGTGACCGCTGAGCCAGAGCATGAGGAGGATATGCTGGATGTGGTGGGTAAGTTTGCCGCTACTACACAGACAGGTGAACCTCTGCACCACAAATTGGCGGGCACCATTGATTACCTGACTACACACCTTTACAGTCAGGTTCTCAATGATACCTTGGAGAAAATAAAACCGCTCGAGAACTGCATCAACCTCAGTGTGCCCTTGGTTAATGCCCAGATCTGGGGACACTTGAGTACGACCATCAGGATGCAGGATGTCCACCTCCAGCTTATCTTAAAGGTTCTCTCCACGGGCATAACGGCGTTTGCTAGGACCCTGGACGGGGATAATGTGTCCAGTGAACAGCAAGATGCACTGGCACTCCTATGCAATGCCCAGTACAAGATAAACTGCCTGTGTAAGAGCTCCATAAAGCCCACACTCAACCCCAAATTCGCGGGGTTGTGCCGACCATCAACTGCTACACCGCCGCATCAGTTGTTTGGAGACCTGTCCAAACAGGTGAAGGAACTGGACGAGGAGGCCAAAACAGCTGGCCTCATGAAACCTCCGACGGCCAGACTTCTGTCTGTGCACCTTCTCCACATGGTGTCAGAAGTGGGATAGTGCGGGCGCCTGATGGCCAGGTTCAAGTCCTTAGGCCATAATTGGCAAAACCAAGCATGAACCTATTGACTTTGTGTCCAACATCTTCACCAGAATTAAAAAAGATGGAGGATGTCGGATTATAATAGACTTAACTGAGCTGAACACTTTTGTACAATATACCCATTTCAAAATGGATACTTTTGAAACAGCCAAGCAGATGCTTTACCCAGGGTACTTTATGGCATGCATCGATTTGAAAGATGCATACTATACGGTGCCCATCTTTGAGGCTCACAGAAAATTCCTGAAGTTTGTCTGGAAGGGTCAATTATGGGAATACAAGGCATTGCCCAATGGAATCACCACAGCCCCTAGGCTGTTTACAAAATTGGTAAAACCTATATTGGTTCTTCTCCGACTACAAAATTATATAGTAATGGCATATTTGGATGATATCCTTATATGGGTCCGACCCTCCAATTGGCAATTCAAGGAGTGGCTGCAACTAAGGCTCTTTTCGAGAAGCTGGGGTTTGTAATCCATCCAGACAAATCAAAATTGCACCCGGTACGGGTTATGGATTATTTGGGGTTCACCCTAGACACCAATTTAATGAAGATTACCATCCCAACCAATAAAGCTACTGCTATAATAGAAGAGTGCCACAGTCTTACTTGCGCCAGGGTACCGACCATTCGGCAAACAGCAAAAGTTATAGGGAAATTGGTAGCTACATTCCCAGGTGCACAATTCGGACCACTACACTACCGAAATTTACAAAGAACAAAGATCGCAGCATTAAAAACAAATGCTGGGCACTTTGATCGACAAATTCGGTTACCACCAAAGGCTAGAAACGAGCTACAATGGTGGGTTGACAATATTCGAGAGTGTCACAGACCCATCATAGTAAGCAACCCTGATGTTGTGCTACAAACTGACGCAAGCGCACAAGGCTGGGGAGCAACTGATACGATGTCCAGTTGTGGAGGCAGATGGAACTCTCATGAGTCTACATTTCTGGAGTCACACGGGATAAACTATATAGAAATGCTGGGGGCATTTCATGGACTGCGGGCTTACTGTACTAATTCACGGGGTTTACATGTCCGCCTTCAAATAGATAATACCACAGTGGTGGCTTACATCAATCATATGGGTGGTATCAGGTCGCTATCTTGTGATGAATTGGCTAACACAATTTGGCACTGGTGCATTGAAAGGAATATTTGGATTACGGCGACCTATTTGCCTGGGAAGCTTAATACAGTGGCGGACACCAGGTCACGAGTATTCAATGACAACATCGAGTGGATGTTGAACCCCCAAATTTTTGGAGACATTATAGCTCACTATGGGACACCAGATATTGACCTATTTGCGTCCAGGCTGAACCATCAGATACCAACGTATGTGTCGTGGGAACCAGACCCTGGGGCAATAGCAATGGATGCGTTTTCTATCCATTGGGGGAAATGGTTTTGCTACACATTTCTGCCTCATCAGTCGGGTATTGCAGAAAATTAAACTAGACTCTGCAACTGGCATATTGATCATTCCCGACTGGCCTACCCAACACTGGCCTACCCAACAATTTAAAATTTTAAAACAACCATGGATGGCGATTGGTAAACATCCCAAATTGATTACTCACCCCATTACGGGGTTTAGTCATCCTTGCCATGGTCACTTAAACTTGTTGGCCTGCAGGTTCTGAAAAGACCACTCATCCAGGCGGGCATCTCATCACGAGCCATAGAACTCATCGCCGCATCATGCCGAGAATCAACTCGGAAACAGTACCTCACCCAAATCAGGAAGTGGGAGGCATTCTGTGCTCGGACCAACAAGACTTCCAACTCGGCAACGATACCTGATGTCCTGGAGTTTCTAGCTGGCCTCCATTTCGATGCTGGCCTCAGCTACAGTGCCATCAACAGCGCCAGGAGTGCGCTGTCCTCATACCTGGATATAGGTATCAGCTCCAACCACCTGGTGTCTAAACTAATGAGGGGAGTGTTCAACACCAACCCTCCGCGACCCAGATATACTGTAACGTGGGATGTGGGGATCGTGCTAACCCTACTGAGGAGCTGGGCTCCAATGAAAGAGCTACCTCTGAAACAGCTCACCCTCAAGGTGGTGATGCTGATGGCACTGACTACAGCCCAACAAGTCCAGACGTTACAAAAACTGTGACTGGACAGCATGGTGGCCACCCCTGGTCAAATAAATTTCTTTGTCCAAGAATTATTGAAGCAGCACAGGCCAGGGGCGCATGGGCTGCAGTTGGAATTTCGGGCATACCCTGTAGATGCCACTCTCTGCATAGTCACCCATCTGCACCACTACATCCGGGTTACAGGAGTTATCAGGATGAAGGAACAGGGGCTCCTCATCAGCCACAAACCTCCGCATCATCGGGTGACTGTACAGACTATCGCCAGGTGGCTCAGGGTGGTGCTGGATGCAGCAGGTGTTGCTACTAACATTTTTAAGTCTCATTCCACCAGGGCTGCATCCACATCAGCGGCGAGGGCCATGGAGGTGCCCATGGACCACATCCTCGCCACCGCGGGCTGGGCCAGTGAAGAAACCTTTCAACGGTTCTACAGCAATCCACTGGTCGCCCCTGCGACATTCGCAGAAGCTATCCTGGGAACCGCTCAGTGAATGTCTGTCCCCGAATTAGGGGTTATTTGTTGTTTATTTGATTAATAAATTGTGTTGATTTTTCAGCCAGTTTCGACTGAACTGCATTAACAGCCTTCCTCCATCAAACTGGCGGCAGTGTGATAAGCATGGACGTTGTCCAGGGCGTGAAATCACAGAGCTTTGAAATCTTCACGTAGTCACTCACGTGACTCCGAAGTAAAATAGTAAGATTAAACGAGAACTTACCAAGTTTGAAGGTTGATCTGTATTTTACGAGGAGTCGCGGTGAGGGATTTCGTGCCCACCGCTCCCACTCTCTATCATAAGGTCAACTAGGAAGTTCTATGTTCTTCATCTTACTATTTTTAGTCATGATGTGTTTCTGTGATTCCACACTGCTGCTTTGAAGGATGCCGCGCATGCGTGATGGCGGGGTCTTCACGAAATCCCTCACCGCGACTCCTCGTAAAATACAGATCAACCTTCAAACTTAATAAATTCTCGTTCAATCTTACTATAAAAAAATAGTCTATCCTTGAATAGGTTCCAAATACAGGGGAAAAGAATGAATATTCTTGACCAGATGGGTTATCTGTTCTCCAGATATCCTTAATGTTTGCTGTGTTAATAAAATAATTTATAAATGTACTTGACTTAGAACTGGTTTTCCTTTTCATTGATGATCTATCTAAATAATTATCTAAGGTACAATTAAAATCACCTCCAATTATTAGATTATCTTGAGTGGATATAACCATATAACCATATAACCATATAACAATTACAGCACGGAAACAGGCCCTCTCGGCCCTTCCAGTCCGTGCCGACCATTTGTTTTCCCCTAGTCCCATCTACCTGCACTCAGACCATACCCCTCCATTCCCTTCACATCCATATACCTATCCACTTTACTCTTAAATGTTAAAATCGATCCTGCCTCCACCACTTCTGCTGGAAGCTCATTCCACACAGCCATCACCCTCTGAGTAAAGAAGTTCCCCCTCACGTTACCCCAAAACTTCTGTCCCTTAATTCTCATGTCATGCCCTCTTGTTTGAATCTTCCCTACCCTCAATGGGAAAAATGTATCCACGTCAACTCTGTCTATCCCTTTCATCATTTTAAAGACCTCAATCAAGTCCCCCATAGTTTTGTGTCCCCCATAAAGACCTCAATCAAGTCCCCCATTATATAGTGATATTGTTAAATATTTTCTTGAAGAACAATGGATTATCAAAATTAGGACCATCTATTTTCATAAGTAGTACCTTTTTAGAATATAATTCACCTGTAATTATTATATATCTACCCTCAACATCTTCTATTATTGAGCTTTGTTTAAAAGGTATACCTTTACGAATAATTATTGCTACCCCTCTAGACTTATGTGTATATGAAGAGTGATATACTTTGGAAATCCATTTTGCTGTTAATCTATACTGCTCGTTCTTTTTAAATTGTGTCTCTTGGAGAAAAATATTATCAGATTTCAATCTATTTAATTGAGCTAAAACCTTACCTCTTTTAATTGGTTCGTTAATTCCCTTAACATTCCAACTATAGAAGGTGATTCCATCACCCCCAATCCTAGTGTTTATGTCATACATTTTATTATTAAGGTGGTTTATAATGGAGTAGATGTCTCAGCTCATCCAACCCAATCCTATACCCAAACATCAGATCGATGAAATTTAATATCTGTGACATTGTCTTATACACACATCTCCTTGAACTAACTATATAATACCGATCATACTTAAATCCATATAGTATATAATATGAAATAAAATAAATAATATAAAAATAATAATAAAAAATGTGAATAAAGTAAGTGATGTTAATAAAGTGTAACGGGAAAGAAAAGTGACTACAACTATTGTTAGTGCAGTTAGTATTGGTGTAAGCCACACTAGCGTGGCTACTAATCTACGGACTTCCGTGAGAAAAAAAAAAAGATGTTAATAATTTCAGCTCCGTTTTTGCCTTAAGTGCTATATATGTCGGGGTGGGGTATTAAATTTATGTACTTAATAATTAATAATACTACTAATATCAAATATAATTAGTGTTGTAGCACTATATTAGGAGAACTAACATACATTTTTGAGGGGTAGTTAATACAAAACTATATTTATTAATAATCCATCCATCCCTCCTTGACCCCATGATAGAGTCCATTGTTCCTCCTCATTCCCTGCGAATCCTCCTTCAGTGTGAATCCTCCTCCTTTTCTGTGGGTGGACATCAGATAAGTGATCAATAATCAGTATCATCAGGTAAGTGATCAATAATATTCAGTGTCCTTCATCTTCATCTGCTTCTTCCTCTACTTCTTCCTCTTCCAGTTTCTTCTGAATATCTCGAGCAAATTCAAGAGCTTCTGTATGTTTGGTGAAGCGGTGCTCCTTGTTATCATAAGTTATCCTTAATGTTGCCGGGTACATCAGGCCATATCTCAGATTCTTTATGTTCCTCAGGATACCTCTTGTTTCTGTAAATAAAGATCTTCTCTTGGCCACTTCCGCAGGGTAATCTCTAAAGATACTGATGTTGTCTCCCTCATATTTGAGATTTTTCTTACGTATTATTATCTTCATCATGTCTTCAAAAACATGATCGAAAGCCACCTTCACAATCATCTGTCTTGGGGGAGCATCCCTCCTAGGGGTACGTCTCAATGTCCTGTGTGCTTGGCCCAGCAGAGGTTCTTGGTCCAAGTTCAGAATATCTTTTAAAAATTTTGCAGCAAATTTTCGAGGGTCTTGATTTCCCTCTCGGCCTTCACTCAACCCAACAATACGCAGATTCTTACGCCTTTGACGTTCCTCCAAGTCAATGCATTTCTCAGTTATTTTGTGTAATAATTCTGATAAACGCTTGTTCTCGGCAAGGCGCTTCTCAGCTGATTTAGTCAGTTCTTTTATTGCGTCATTTTGTTGGTTAAGTGAAGTTATAATAGGTTCTAACTTGGTATCCAGCAGCACCTCCATCTTACCAGTTTTACGGTTTACAGCATCCATCTGTTGTTACAAATCAGTACCCGCTTTATCTTTCCATTCTTCCATCATAGTCTTTACAGCGGCTATAACTTCCTTTTTGGACCATAACCGGCAAGTTGTCGGGCTGCAAAACTGGCAGTAAACCTCTGTAAAAAGAGGCTCCTGCCTAAAACCCCTGGTAAGTAAAAATAAACTTAGCTTTAAGTTCATCTTAGCACAGGCAGGAGCTCAGTCTGCCTGACTGGTGTTTGCGCCAATGCGGCTGACGTAATGCTGCCCAGGCGTCCTTACGGGCCTTCTTCACGGAATCACTCACGTGACTCCGAAGTAAAATTGGTAATATTAGAGTCTACTTTTTTTAAGATGATTTTTGGTATATATAATGGTATAGATTGAAATAGATATAATATTTGTGGTAAAAAGATAATTTTTGTAGCATTTATTCTGCCTATTAATGATAATGGAAGAGTTTTCCAGAATTTAATCGAGACCGTTGAGTTTATTTAATAAAGGCATAAAATTAGCATTAAATAATGCTTTGTATTTTCTAGTAATTTGAATACCAAAATACTTAAATTTTTCTGTTGCAATTTTAAAGGGGAATTTAGTAAGTGTGTAGATTCTTGAGGTTTTAACGTCATGATTTCACTTTTATTCCAATTTATTCTGTATCCAGAAAAAGAACCAAATTCCTCTATTAAATTTAATAAGTTTGGTATACCCGTTTGTGAGTTTGTAATATATAAAAGTATATCGTCTGCATATAATGAAATTGTATTATTTGAGTCCCTAGTATTATATCCCTGAATATTCGGATGACTTCTTATACTTTCAGCTATGGGCTCTATCATAAGGGCGAATAGCAGAGGTAATAAAGCACATCCCTGCCTATTGCTTCTCGATAAATAAAATTTTGGAGATAACATATTCACTTGGTTGATATTCTTGCCGTCGGTTTATCATATAGTAATTTTACCCATTCAATAAAATTCTCTCCCATATTAAATTTTTGTAATACTTTATATAAATCCTGCTACACTACCTGATCAAATGCTTTCTCTGCGTCCAGAGAAACAATTGATATATCTTCTTCCTCCAATTTATGTGAGTACATTATATTAAACAGGCATCTCAAATTATTAAATGAATGTATTTTGGGCATAAACCCCGTTTGATCAGGATTTATCAATTTACTAATATATTTACTCAATCTTCTTGCTAAGGTCTTTGCTAAAATTTTCTGATCTGTATTTAAAAGTGATATAGCTCTATATGAGCCCGGTTCATCTAAATCTTTATCTTTTTTTGGTATAAGCGTAATAGTTGATTCAGCTAATGTTTCTGGTCATTTATTTTCTTTACAGGCATGAGTATATAAATTAAGTAAGCGTGGAGCCATTATCTCGTGAAATCTTTTATAAAATTCATTTCTAAAACCATTTTTTACATTAAAAATTCTAAAACCATTTCTAAAACCATTACAATTTTTCAGCGATTTTATTGTTTCACCTATTTCTTCAAGTGTAATCTGAGCTCCTAATTCCTCTTGTTCCGAAAGGTCAAGTTTTGGAAGATTACCGTTATCTAAAACATTTATAATTTTACTATCTTCTATTTTAGTATTAGATGTATACAAATGTTGATAAAATTGAGCAAATCTGTTGTTAATATCCTTAGATAATGTTAGTAATTCACCTTTCTTTGATTTAATTTTAGTGATAGTATTTTCCTTTTCTTGCTTTTTCAATTGACGAGCTAAGAGTTTGTGTGGCTTGTCACCAAATTCGAAATGTTCCAGTTTTGTGGTTTGGAATAATCTTATTACTCTTGCCGATAAAATTCGATTAAGTTTAAATTTCAGTAGTATTATCTTAATATGTTTATCTGTAGTTGGATATTTGGCATTATCTAACTCTAGTTGTCTAATTTATTGTTCTAGCATCTATTGTTATGTCTTATTCTTTTTATTTTGAAACATTTGATATGATATTATAACTCCTCTGATAAATGCCTTCAAAGTTTCCCATAGTAAAGAAGGTGAAATACCTGGTGTTTCATTTCTCTAAAAAAAAATGTCATTTGTTGTTTTAAATATTTGTAACCTTGTGGGTTATTTAGAATTTGTGTATTAAACCTCCAAAAAGATTTTTTGCCCGGCATTCCCTCAAATTTTAATAGAAAAGTCAACGGCGAATGATCGGGAATAATACTGGTGTGATATGAAGGATTAGTTGTGTATGGAATTAATTTTGTATCCACTAAAAAATAATCAATTCGTGAATAAGTTTTATGCACCGATGAGTAAAATGAATATTCCCTTCCAGTTGGATTAGCAGTACTCCATACATCTATTTTACTTCGGAGTCACGTGAGTGACTACGTGAAGAACCCCGCCTGGCGCTAGAACGGCATTACGTCGACGCTGACGGCAGAAGCAAGAGCTGCAGAGCGCAGCTCCTCGCAGCGGCCGGAACGGACCCGCAGGTAAGTGCAAGGAAAAGAGGGGACGTTCTAAAAAAGACGTTACGCTGGTAGAACCAGCAAAAGTGAAAGTAAAATTTTAAATCAGAGTCACGCTGGCGTACTGATTTAGCCAGATAATAAAAAAGAAAAATGGAGAAGTCTCAAAGGAAAATTTCGCGGGTAAAAAGATCGTGGTGTTCAAGCTCCTGGTCAAGTGGTGTTCAAGCTCCTGGTTATCTATTTGGAGAGAACCTGCCTAAGCAAATAAGAGAAATGGATGAAGAGGCTAAATCTATTAGCCACATGAGACCTTTCGTTTTTGGACAAAAAAGGTATTTTTCGTCTAGAAGGGAATTTGATTTTGCAAACAGAGGCAGGAGTATGATAAGAAAATATTACCATCTGACACAGCCTAATGTTCACCCGTATACGGGGAGAAGGAGACCACCACGTTCATATGGAGAGGTACAAAAAATGTATTCAATTCTTAAAGAAACTGTGGACAAATCTCCAGTTGGAGGGAGATTACAAATGTTTTATGATGAATGGCTTGCCATCACATCTGATCGGTTTATTTTACAAACAGTTTCAGGAGCTACTATAACATTTAAAGAAGGTGTTAACTCTCCGGTACAAAATAAACCTGCTTATGGTTTTATGTTTTCTGCAATTGAAGAGGCAGAAATTAATGTGGAAATTGACAAATTGTTTAAAAAAGGTGTTATTGAAAAAACTGTTGAACATAAACATCAATTTGTGTCAAATATATTTCCAAGAAGTAAAAAAGATGGTGGTTGCAGAATTATTCTGGACCTTACAAACTTTAATACATTTGTCGAGTATAAACATTTTAAGATGGAAACATTCAACACTACAAGACATTTGATATCAGCAGGTTGTTATATGGCTACAATTGATTTAAAGGATGCGTACTATTCAGTACCGATACACCAGTTCTTTCTAAGGTATTTAAAATTTAATTGGCTGGGACAGCTGTGGCAATTCAAAGCTTTACCAAATGGGTTAAGTTCAGCTCCCAGGCTCTTTACAAAGCTGTTGAAACCAGCTTTAGCACAATTAAGAGCACAAAAGCACATCATTATGGCTTATCTGGATGACATTTTAATCATCAATAGTAATCAGGAATCAACTGAAAAATCAGTTTCAGCAACTAAAACTTTATTTGAGAAGTTAGGTTTCTTGATTCATCCAATTAAGTCCCAGCTGCAGCCAGCACAGTCAATTAACTATTTGGGGTTTGTGATTAATTCAGTTACTATGTTAGTAACTTTGCCAACAGATAAGATTGATGATATTTTAATGACCTGTAGGGGTCTCATTCACAAACCTTATCCCTCCATCCGGGAAGTAGCAAAGGTTATTGGTAGATTAGTAGCAGCATTTCCTGCAGTAGAATTTGGTCCATTACATTCCAAAACCTTCAAAGGGACAAAATAAGAGCTCTAAAAAAGAGAGCAGGCCATTTTGATAGGCCTACGCAATTAACAAAAGAAGCTTTATTGGAATTGCAATGGTGGATTGAAAATGTCCCACAAGCTGCTAAAAACATTCTGATACAAAAGCCTGAAGTAATTTTACAAACAGATGCTAGTGCTCTCGGATGGGGGGCGACAGATTCATTTACCAGCTGTGGGGGCAGATGGACTGTCCAAGAGGAAATGTTTCTCCAAACATATGGTATTAACTATTTAGAATTATTGGGGGCATTTTATGGGTTAAAAGCCTATTGTTCTACAAAAAAGAATCTGCATGTACTGATACAATTAGACAATAATACAGCTGTTGCATATATTAATCACATGGGGGGAGTCAGATCGGTATCATGTGATTGTCTGGTCAATCAGATATGGCAGTGGTGTATTAAGCACCAAATTTGGATTTTGGCAAATTATATTCAATTCAATTCAATTAAATTCAATTCAAATTTAATGTCATTGCACAGATACAAGTATGGGTACAACGAAATGCAGTTTAGTGTCAGTACGTAGTGATAGCAATGTTTAGATAAATACAGATAAATAAATACAGATGTGGGAATCTATCGGCGGGACTCTGAGTTCAGCAGTGCGATGGTGTTATTGTGGAAGCTACTCCTCATCCTGCTGGTGCGGGACCTGAGGCTCCTGTACCGCCTCCCCGATGGTAGGAGGGCAAACAGTCCATGGTTAGGGTGGGAGGGGTCCTTGATGATCTTCCCAGCCAGTCTCAGACACCGTTTTCGGTGGAGGGCATCCAAAGCAGGGAGCGGGGCATCGATGATGTGCTGGGCGGTTTTCACCACCCGTTGTAGTGCCTTCCTGTCTGCTACGGTGCAACTGCTGTACCATACCGTAAAGCAGGTGGTCAGGATGCTTTCGATGGTACAGCGGTAGAAGTTGGTCAGGATCAGGGGAGACAGGTGGGCTTTTTTGAGCCTCATCAGGAAGTAAAGGCGCTGCTGCGCCTTTTTGACCAGCTTGGAGGTGTCCCAGGTAAAGACAATGTGGTGGCAGACAATAGATCAAGGGTGTTTAAAGACAACACAGAATGGATGTTGAACCCAGTAATTTTCAGTAAAATTGTGATTCAATATGGGTTACCAGACATTGATCTGTTTGCATCAAGATTAAATCATCAATTGCCTAAATATGTGTCTTGGGAACCAGATCCAGATGCAGTAGCAGTAGATGCTTTTTCACTACATTGGGGGAATATGTTCTTTTATGCTTTTCCGCCATTTGCGCTGGTTCAGCAATGTCTGAAGAAAATAGAACAAGATTCTGCCGCAGGATTATTTGTGATTCCAAATTGGCCGACACAACCATGGTTCCCATTGATGTTAAACATGATTAAAGAACCATATATGTCAATTCCTAGCAGCAGTGATTTATTAATAAAACCGGTAACCAAAGAAATTCATCCATTACATGCTTATATGAATTTGTTAATCTGCAGGTTTTGACCAGACCACTACAAGAGCTTGGATTGTCGGATAGAACTATGGATATTATAGTCGCATCATGGCGAGATAGCACTCAGAGACAATATATGACACATATAAAGAAATGGGAAAATTTTTGTAGACAATCAAATATATCCTATCATACTGTGAACATTGCAAACATATTGGAGTTCCTTGCCGAGTTGCATTTTGAACAGCACTTAAGTTATAGTGCCATTAATAGTGCACGTAGTGCCTTATCATCTTATTTAGGACAAATCTCTGACCAGAGATCAATTGGATCACATCCATTAATATCCAGATTTATGAAAGGAATCTTTAACAAAAATCCACCCAAACCAAAATATACAGAAATTTGGGATGTCAGCATTGTTTTACTTTACTTAGGCAATGGGCTCCAATCGAAGTTTTATCATTGGAAAAGTTAACATTTAAATTAGTAATGTTAATGGCATTGGTTTCAGCTCAAAGGGTGCAAAACATTACAAATGCTACGTTTAGACTGTATGCATGTGGCTGCAGATAACATTGTGTTTTATGTTTACGATCTGATCAAACAAAGCAGACCAGGGAGAACTGGAGCAAAGGTAATGTTTCAAGCTTACAATATTGATCCAACGTTGTGTGTAGTTAAACATTTGAATCAATATATAAAAGTTACCAAAACTCTTCGAGGTGATGAAAAAACATTAATGATTACGCATAAGAAACCACACACAAAAGCTTCAGTGCGAACAATTTCAAGGTGGTTAAAACAGGTGTTATTTTTAGCAGGAGTAGACACTGATGTGTTCAAATCTCACTCCACCAGGGCAGCAGCTACGTCCGTGGCGAAGTTACAGGACGTACCACTCGAACACATTTTAGAAACCGCAGGGTGGTGTAAAGAAGAAACTTTTTCAAAGTTCTACAATAAACCTGTTCACACAATGACAGGCTTTGGACACGCGGTGTTGGGTTCACTATAATCACCTGCTTTGTTTCACTATCGATTGATATTATCGATTATGTTATCACTTATATCTTTTATCACTTTGTAATGGTTTCCCCAGATGTAAAAAGGGGGTTATTATATGTTCCTTTTTCATAAAAAGATTTATGGAAAGAACTAAAACTGGTCTGGTAAAAGGTTTTTTACTCATGTATGTGTTGACCTAGCCGGACTGTCGTATGGAAGAATTCTAACCATATAACCATATAACCATATAACAATTACAGCACGGAAACAGGCCCTCTCGGCCCTTCCAGTCCGTGCTGACCATTTGTTTTCCCCTAGTCCCTAATTCTACGACATGGAAAACACAGAAGCTTCAAAATCTTCACGTAGTCACTCACGTGACTCCGAAGTAAAATAGTAAGATTAAACGAGAACTTACCAGTTCGAAGTTTGATCGTTATTTTATGAGGAGTAACGATGAGGGATCACGTGCCCTCCACTCCCCACCCTCATAAAATAAATGATCATCTGGTAGTTCTAAATCTATGATGAGCCTTACTATCTTACTCCGGCTATTGTGTTCTGTGTTTTTCATGCCGCTGCTTTGAAGTATGCCGTTCTAGCGCCAGGCGGGGTTCTTCACGTAATCCCTCATCGTTACTCCTCATAAAATAACGATCAAACTTTGAACTGGTAAGTTCTCGTTTAATCTTACTATTATATTAGTATTTTTTTATATATGTATTTAGAAGTTCACTAGTCTTAGATTTTAAGTTACCCCTCCTTTGTATTACTGATTTGTCTAAATATGGATCTAAAACACGATTAAAGTCATCCCCTATTATTACATTTTGGTAATTAAACTCTGATATTATATGTATAATTTTATTAAAAAATTGGGGGTTATCAAAATTCAGAGCGTAAATATTCATCATAGTCAGTGGAGTTGAATAAATTTCTCCCAAAACTATAATATAACTTCCCTCTTTATCCAAAATAGTATTCTTTAATTTAAATGGTATACCTTTCCGAATAATAATGGCCGTACCTGTAGCTTTAGAAGTAAATGAAGAATAGTATGTTTGACCTGTCCAGTTTGCCTTCAATCTCATCTGTGTTTGTTCTTTCATGTGTGTTTCCTGCAAATACATAATGTCAGAATTTAATGCTTTTAATTGGGCAAAAGATTTACCCCTCTTAATTGGTTAAGTGGTATTGGCACCTCTTATATTCCATTGTGATTCCTCCATTCTTTATTTGTCTATCGTCTTGCATTATATATCAGTTTAGTGTTTTTGACTCAGATGATGCAACCAAATACCTCAGAACTCTGGGTGCTGGGTTGACGTCTCGAACTTTTAAATTTATATTACATCTCCCTCCTGTGTAATACCTTAATAAGAAAAACAAGAACACATGTGATATGATGTTAATTAAAAAACAAAAAAACAAATAAGAACCTTGATAGTGAATTAAAAAACAAAAGTGATGTTAAGGTATCTAAGAGAAGATACCTTAAAAACGCAAAGCCACCTAAGGTGGCAAAAAATGTATGGACTTCCGTTGATGTTGTTATACATTGAGCTCCATCCCCTTAACAGAGTCTCATAAAAGGCTGTGAACCATTTCATATACGAGAGCAATTGAAAACAGAAAAAATTCAGAAAAAGAGGAGAAAAATAAAACCAAAAATAAAACACAGCTTATGTTCAGTTCTATAAGTATATGTGCCTTTCCAATTTATCTAACATTAATCTATTCTGAACATTACCATATATATCCACCCAAAAGTATTACTTAATATCCCATTCTTTAATACAAGCAGGTTCCAAGGGGTTAAACAAAACCATGCAGCTGCAATCCGTAATATCTCATTTCATGTCCCTCATTAATTCTGTATCTTCCACGTCCTTTTGTTTATCTTTAAGTTTTCCATTCAAGGTGAAACATGGACTGTACGATCGAAAACACATTCCAGACAGATAAGCATATCTGGCAGCTGTCTGGAAAAGTTCTGCCATCTTAATTAGAGCAAGATCTTGTATTAAAAAGTTTAATATTCCTGCTAGTCGTCCTCTTCATCCGATATTTCCTTTACGATATCTTGTGCGTACTTAAAAGCCATTTCAGCGTCCATGAATGAGCGTTCAGTATCCTTATCAGAATTTTTCATTTTTGTAGGGTAGGTCAGCCCATATCTCACTTGGGATATACCTTTCAGAATGTTTCTTGTCTTTGTAAACAAGATTCTTTTTTGGATGACTTAACGGGGATAATCACGGAAAAGTCTAATATTATCCCCAAGATATGTAAGATTGTCCCCATGAACAATTTTATTCAGCATATTTTTCAGTGAAGAAATGTCGAGGAATTTCACAATTATCATCCTCAGAAGCAGAGTAGACAATATCTAATAATCGACGTATGTTAGAGAAGGAATGTCTGCTCTTAACAAAGCCGGTTTGGTCCTCAGATATAATTGTAGGTAGGGCAGTCTCTAGTCTATGAGCTAGAACCTTAGCTGAAATTTTAGCATCCGGGTTTAGAAGGGAGACGGGTTTGTAGGAGGCACATTCGGTTGGATCTTTACCTTTTTTGGCGATAAGAGTAATACAGGCTCCGGCAAAGGATGGAGGAAGAGAATCTTGTCTGTAGGATTCAGATAGAATGGAACACAACTGTGGGAAAAGGAGTAGAGAGAACTTTAAAAAAAACTCTGCCGGGAAGCTGTCAGGGCCCGGACATTTGCCTGATTGCATTGAGAAAATGGCTGAAACTATTTCTGCCTGTGATATGGGTTCATCCAATCTTTCCCTAAAATCTAATGAGAGTTTGGGAATATTTAGACTGCTCAGAAATTCATGCATTACCTTATGATCCAGTTGCGATTCTGAAGTATAAAGCTGGGAATAAAAGTCCTTGAAAGCATCATTGATTTGCAAGTGATCCGAAGTGTACTGACCATTAAGCATGCGAATTTTAGAAATATTCTGTCTCGCTTTAGCACCTTTAAGTTGATTTGCAAGTAATTTGTCACTATGAGCTCATCACTGCCTGATCCAATTCAAAGTGGTACATAGGGCTCATATCTCAAAAGCCAAATTATCTACTATTTACCCTGAGGTTAGTCCATTCTGTGTTAAATGTAAATTTTCTGAAGCCTCTCTTATCCATATGTATTGGTCATGCCCCAGCCTTAACATGTTCTGGCTAGAGGTCTTTCATATATTATCTCAGGTGTTAAACATTAAATTAGAACCAAAGTCCCTAATCGCTCTTTTTGGGGTCACTGGCGTGGAGGTTAGATTAACTGCAGATAAACGGCGCACTATATCTTTTGCTTCTCTTCTGGCTCGGCGAACAATCCTGCTCAGTAAATACGGAGGTCAAAGTGCTGTATATGATTATGCGAAGTATAAGGAATAAAGTGGAAGAGCTTGAGGCTCAGTTAGAAACTGGCAAGTATGATGTTGTGGGAATTACTGAGACATGGCTGCAAGAGGGCCAGGGCTGGGATCTGAATATTCAAGGGTATACCTCCTATCGAAAAGACAGACAGGTGGGCAGAGGGGTGGGGTTGCTCTGTTGGTGAGGAATGAAATTTAGTCCCTTACAAGGGGTGACATTGAAACAGGAGATGTGGAGTCAGTATGGATAGAACTAAGGAATTGTAAGGGTAAAAATACCCTAATGGGACGAATCTACAGGCCCTTAAACAGTAGCCTGGACATAGGGTGCAAGTTGAATCAGGTTATAATTGGCATGTAGTAAAAGTAATGCTGTGGTTGTTATGGGAGATTTCAACATGGAGGTAGACTGGGAAAATCAGGTTGGTACTGAACACCAAGATAGGGACTTTGTAGAGTGCCTTTGTGATGGATTCTTTGAACAGCTTGTATTGGAGCCTACCAGGGAGAAGGCAACTCTGGATTTAGTATTATGTAATGAACCGGATTTGATAAAGGACCTCAAGGTTAATGAGCCATTAGGAGGCAGTAACCATAACATGGTCAGGTTTAATCTACAATTGGAGAGGGAGAAGAGTACATCGGAGGTGTCAGTGTTGCAGTTGAATAAAGGGGACTATGGGGCCATGAGGGAGGAGCTGGCTAAAGTTGACTGGAAAGATACACTAGCAGGGATGACAGTGGAACAAAAATGGCAGTTATTTCTAGGAATAATACAGAAGGTGCAGGATCTGTTCATTCGTAGGTGGAAGAAAGATTCCAAGGGGAGATAGGGATGACCATGGCTGACAAGAGACAACAGAGACAGTATAAAAATTAAAGCGAAGAAGTACAACGTAGCAAAGATGAGCTGGAAGCAAGAGGATTGGGTAATGTTTAAAGAACATCTGAAGATAACCAAAAAGACGATACGGGGAGAAAAGAAGAGGTACGAAGGTAAGCTAGCCAAGAATATAAAGCAGGAGTGTAAAAGCTTCTTTAGGTATGTGAAGAGGAAAAAATTAGTTAATACCAAAGTTGGACCCTTGAAGACTGAAAAAGGTGAATTTATTATGGGGAACAAGGAAATGGCAGATGAGTTGAACAGGTACTTTGGATCTGTCTTCACTAAGGAGGACACAAACAATCTTCCTGATATAGTAGTGGCCAGAGGATCTGGGGTGAAAGAGGAACTGAAGGAAATCCAACGTTCTATGGACTCAGGATCAGTTACTTTTGATTGGAGGGTAGCTAATGTTATCCCACTTTTTAAGAAAGGCGGGAGAGAGAAAGCAGGCAATTATAGACCAGTTAGCCTGACATCGGTGGTGGGGAAGATGCTGGAGTCAATTATTAATGATGAGATAGCCGAACATTTGGATAGTAGGGATCGGTCTGAGTCAGCATGGATTTACGAAGGGGAAATCATGCTTGATTAATCCTCTGGAATTGTTTGAAGATATAACTAGGAAAATGGACAAGGGAGAGCCAGTGGATGTAGTGGGCAAAATTAGGGCAGATGGTATTGGGGGTAGAGTGTTGACGTGGATAGAGAAGTGGTTGGCAGACAGGAAACAAAGAGTAGGGATTAACAGGGGTACACAAAAAGCTGGAGAAACTCAGCGGGTGCAGCAGCATCTAAGGAGCGAAGGAGATAGGCGACGTTTCGGGTCGAGACCCTTCTTCAGACTGGTCAGGGATCAGGGAAACGAGAGATATAGACGGTGATGTGGAGAGATAAGGAACAATGAGTGAAAGATATGCAAAAAAGTATCGGTGATAAAGGGAACAAGCCATTGTAAGCTGTTTGTGGTGTGAAAATGAGAAGCTGGTGCGACTGGGGTGGGGGAGGGAGATAGAGATAGAGGGAATGCCAGGGCCCGAGGGCTGAGGGAGAGGTGGGAAGGGGAGGAGACAGCAAGGTTAACAGAATTGAGAAAATTCAATATTCAAGCCCAAAGGATGCAGACTCCCCAAGCGGAATATGAGGTGCTGTTCCTCCAGCTTGCGGTGTTGCTCACTCTGGCCGTGGGAGGAGGCCCAGGACCGAGAGGTCGGATGTGGAATGGGAGGGGGAGTTGAAGTGCTGAGCCACCGGGAGGTCGGGTTGGTTATTGCGGACCGAGCGGAGGTGTTCGGCGAAACGATCGCCAAGCCTCCGCTTGGTCTCATCCGATATAGATCATCTGGCATCTGGAGCAGCGGATGCAGTAGATGAGTTGGAGGAGGTGCAGGTGAACCTCTGTCGGACCTGGAAGGACTGCTTGGGTCCCTGAAAGGAGTGGAGGGGGAGGTGAAGGGACAAGTGTTGCATTTCTTGCGGTTGCAAGGGAAATTGCCCGGGGAAGGGTAGAGTGGGAGGGGAGGAAGAATGGACAGGGAGTTGCGGAGGGAGCGGTCTTTGCGGAAGGCAGACAGGGGGGGAGATGGGAAGATGTGGCGGGTGGAGGGGTCACGTTGAGGTGGCGATCTGGCGGAGGACTATATGTTGTATTTGCCGGCTGGTGGGGTGAAAGGTTGAGGACCAGGGTGGACTCTGCCCTGTTTGCGAGTGGGGGAATGGGGAGAGAGGGCAGTGTTGCGGGGTATGGAGGAGACCCTGGTGCGAGCCTCATCAATAGTGGGGAGGGGAATCCCGTTCTCTGAAGAATGAGGCCATTTGTGATGACCTGGTGTGGAAACACCTCATCCTGGGAGCAGATGCGGCGTAGACGGAGGAATTGGGAATAGGGATGGAGTCCTTACAGGAAGCAGGGTGGGAGGAAGAGTAGTCCCAGGTAGCTGTGGGAGTCAGTAGGTTTGTAGTGGATGTCGGTCAGGAGTGTATCACCTGTAATAGAGATGGTGAGGTCAAGGAATGGTAGGGAAGTGTCGAAATGGTCCAAGTGTATTTGAGTGCCGGATGGAAGTTGGTGGTGAAATGAATGAAGTCAGTCAGTTGTGTGTGGGTGCAGGAGGTGACAACCAAAGCAGTCGTCGATGTAACGGAGGTAGAGGTCGGGGATGGGGCCCTGGTATGCCGAGAACAAGGATTGTTCGACGTACCCAACAAAGAGGCAAGCGTAGCTGGGGCCCATGCGTGTGCCCATAGCTACGCCTTGTGTTTGGAGGAAATGGGAGGAAATCAAAAGAGAAGTTATTGAGGGTGAGGACCAACTCTGCTAGGCGGAGGAGGGTGTCAGTGGACGGGTATGGGTTGCTCCTCTGGTCGAGGAAGAACCGGAGGGCTTTGAGACCGTCCTGGTGGGGGAATGGAGGTGTAGAGTGACTGGACGTCCATGGTAAAGATGAGAGGATGGGGCCCTGGGGAATGGAATGCACGGAGCCGACGGAGAGTGTCTGAGGTGTCTTGAACATAGGTGGGAGGGATTTAACAAAGGGGGATAGGATGGCGTCAAGGTATGTGGAAATGTGTTTCGGTGGGGCACGAACAGGCAGAGACAATGGGTCTGCCAGGGCAGTCGGGTTTGTGGATTTTGGGGAGAAGGTAAAATCGGGCCGTGCGGGCTGGGAAAACGATGAGGTCGGAGGCTCGGGGGGGGTAGGGAGCCGGAGCTGATGAAGTCAGTTATGGTGCACGAGAATGGCGGCCTGGTGTTCGTCAGTGGGGTCATGGTCCAGGGGTATGTAGGAGGAGGTGTCCGAGAGTTGGCGCGCGGCCTCTGCTTTGTAGAGATCGACGCGCCAGACTACCACGGCACCTCCCTTGTCGGCGGGTTTGATAACCCAGTCTGGGTTGTTACGGAGTGAGTCAATGGCAGCACGTTCAGGGCTGGAGAGATTGGAGTGAGACAGGGGGGTGGAGAAGTCGAGGCGGTTGATGTCCCCGACGGCAGTTCTGGATAAATAGTTCTACAGCCGGAAGACTACGAGGGGGGTTCCAAGTGGAGGCGGTACGTGGGGAGACAGGAAAAGGGATCATCAGTGGGGGGCGAGGACTTCTTCCCGTGGAAGAACGCTGTGAGGCGGAGGCGATGGTAGAAAAGCTCCAAGTCGTGGTGGGCGCGGAACTCATTGATGGTGGGGATGGAGGGGACAAAGGTGAGACCTCTGCTGAGGACAGACCGTTCGATGTCGGAGAGGGGGAGGTCCGGGGGGATGGTGAACACGCGGCAAGGATGGGGGGTTGTGGCCGGAGCAAGGCAGGTGAGTGGACTGAGGACGAAGCGTTGTGTGGTGGGGGGGTGGAGGGTGGTCAGGGGGTGGGGGGGTAATGGGGGTTGTGGTGTGGGTGGGGAAGAGCAGGGGTTACATGGTAGGGGGGGGATGAGGAAGACCTAGTGGAATAGCCACTAAGGTTACTGGGGCTGGGGAGACGGGAACTAGGACCCAGTGCCGTTAAAGACAGAGCGGTGGGAGGAGTTAGCAATGTGGAGGCTTCAGGCCCACTGCAGTCCAGTGTGCAGGTGAGGCGACGGCTGTGGGCTGCTGGAGGGCGGTGGAGTGTCGTGGGTCGGCGGGCCCGGAGGTAGGAGTCCACGGGCAGTAGATACGGGGTCGGCGGGCGATGCGTTGGAGGTCCCGGTGGGCGGGTGGTCGGTCCGACCGGTGAGGCGGCGAGATGAGTGGGGTGCGGTGCGGCGGCCGTGGTCGGGGAGCCCCGGTCCGGCGACGATGCAAGGTGAGGCGGGTGCGTCTGTGGTCTTCGGTGGGCCCAGTGCACTGGCGATGCTGGATGGCCCGGTTTTTGCAGCGATGGAGTTAGGTGGTCCCGGGGGACGGCGAGGTTCGGCAGTCGCGTTGCGCGGTGATGGGCGGTGGAATCGGGGAGGGGGAGATAAACAGAGTTACCGGGCAGGCAGTGGGGCTGGGCATCATCGGTAGGCAGGTGGAGGTCGGCGGCAGCATCGGCGTGGAGGTCGGTGAAGTGGCGTCCTGGTGAGTCCTGGAGGCGCTCCTTGTGGCCAAGATGGCGTCGGGGGACTCGGGCCGGTGGCTCGGGCCAGAGTTGGGGCCCGGGGCCCTGCGGGCGGTCGAGTCGGGGATTGTCGGTGGCTGGAACGGCCTGGAGGCGGGCTAATTTTTCAGGTCCGTGGTGGCGGTAAGGTGGGACAGGAAATTGTTGATTGAAGCGGTGGATCTGCCGGAGGATGTAGTGTAGTTGAGGTCCGTTGCAGGTCCTGGGTGAGTGAGGGCCCGAAGTTTTGGGAGAGTTCAATGCGAGGTCCTGCTGGTGTCGGCGCCATGGCAACCAGGATGGATCTTAGTGCCCCCGGTTGGAGAATTGTACAGTTGTGGCGGCAGATGGCCCGTCGGTACCGATAGTCTGGCTGGGGTCCGAACTGGGGACGCAGGGAATTGGAGCTGGAATCCACGGGGTATGAGATGGAGCGCAGGCATAGCCCCGAGGAAGCAAGATGTGGCTGTTGTGGTATCGAGTCTGGTGAGGATGTGGTCGTAGAGTTGGAGGGAAGACGTGGTATCACAGAGGGGGAGCAGTTTAGAGAGGAGGTTGTGAAACTGTCTCCGTAGGGAGGAGGAGAACTTCTTCAAAGTAGGCATACCTTGAGGAGATGTCGCAGTGGAGTAGACAAAGTTTTAAAGAAGGAACTGCAGATGCTGGAGAATCGAGGGTACACAAAAAGCTGGAGAAACTCAGCGGTGCAGCAGCATCTAAGGAGCGAAGGAGATAGGCGACGTTTCGGGTCGAGGACCCCTTCTTCAGACTGGTCAGGGATCAGGGAAACGAGAAGATATAGACGGTGATGTGGAGAGATGATAAGGAACAATGAGTGAAAGATATCAAAAAAGTATCGGTGATAAAGGGAACAAGCCATTGTAAGCTGTTTGTGGTGTGAAAATGAGAAGCTGGTGCGACTGGGGTGGGGGAGGGAGATAGAGATAAAGAGGAATGCCAGGGCCCGAGGGCTGAGGGAAGGTGGGAAGGGGAGAGTCAGCAAGGGTTAACAGAATTGAGAAATCAATATTCAAGCCCAAAGGATGCAGACTCCCCAAGCGGAATATGAGGTGCTGTTCCTCCAGCTTGCGGTGTTGCTCACTCTGGCCGTGGAGGAGGCCCAGGACCGAGAGGTCGGATGTGGAATGGGAGGGGGAGTTGAAGTGCTGAGCCACCGGGAGGTCGGGTTGGTTATTGCGGACCGAGCGGAGGTGTTCGGCGAAACGATCGCCAAGCCTCCGCTTGGTCTCACCGATATAGATCATCTGGCATCTGGAGCAGCGGATGCAGTAGATGAGGTTGGAGGAGGTGCAGGTGAACCTCTGTCGGACCTGGAAGGACTGCTTGGGTCCCTGAAAGGAGTGGAGGGGGGAGGTGAAGGGACAAGTGTTGCATTTCTTGCGGCTTAACAGGGACTAAGCCATTTAGAACCAGGATTAACAGGTCCCTTTCAGAATGGCAGGCAGTGACTAGTGGGGTACTGCAAGGATCGGTGCTGGGACCGCAGCTATTTATAATATACATCAATGATTTAGATGAAGGGATTCAAAGTAATATTAGCAAATTTGCAGATGACACAAAGCTGGGCGACAGTGTGAACTGTGAGGAGGAGGATATGAGAATGCAGGGTGACTTGGACAGGTTGGGGAAGTGGGCAGATGCATTGCAGATGAAGTTTAATGGGGATAGATAAATGTGAAGTTATCCACTTTGGTAGCACAAAACAGGAAGGCAGATTACTATCTACACGGCGTCAAGTTGGAAAAGGGAGGAAGTACAATGGGATCTGGGAGTCCTTGTAACATCAGTCTATGAAAGTAAGCATGCAGGTACAGCAGGCAGTGAAGAACGCAAATGGCATGTTGACCTTTATAACAAGAGGAATCGAATATAGGAACAAAGAGGTCCTTCTGCAGATGTACCGAGCCCTAATGAGACCACACCAGGAGTATTGTGTGCAGTTTTGGTCACCTAATTTGAGGAAGGACATTCTTGCTATTGAGAGAGTGTAGCGTAGGTTTACAAGGTTAATTCCTGGGATGGCGGGACTATCATATACTGAGAGAATGGAGCTGCTGGGCTTGTACGCTCTGGAGTTTAGAAGGATGAGAGGGGATCTCATTGAATCATATAAAATTGTCAATGGTTTGGACACGCTAGAGGCAGGAAACATGTTCCCGCTGTTGGGGGAGTTCAGAACCAGGGTCCACAGTTTAAGAATAACCATATAACCATATAACAATTACAGCACGGAAACAGGCCCTCTCGGCCCTTCCAGTCCGTGCCGACCATTTGTTTTCCCCTAGTCCCATCTACCTGCACTCAGACCATACCCCTCCATTCCCTTCACGTCCATATACCTATCCACTTTACTTTTAAATGTTAAAATCGATCCTGCCTCCACCGCTTCTGCTGGAAGCTCATTCCACACAGCCACCACCCTCTGAGTAAAGAATTTCCCCCTCACGTTACCCCTAAACTTCTGTCCCTTAATTCTCATGTCATGCCCTCTTGTTTGAATCTTCCCTACCCTCAATGGGAAAAGCTTATCTACGCTTAAAAAGCTTAATAAGGACTAAGCCATTTAGAACGGAGACGAGGAAACACTTTTTATCACAGACAGTGGTGAATCTATGGAATTCTCTGCCTCAGAGGGCGATGGAGGCAGTTTCTCTGGATGCTTTCAAGAGGGATCTAAATAGGGCTCTTAAAAATAGCGGAGTTAGGGGATATAGGGAGAAGGCAGGAGCGGGGGTACTAATTGGGGATGATCAGCCATGATCACATTGAATGGCGGTGCTGGCTCGAAGGGCCGAATGGCCTACTCCTGCACCTATGGTCTATTGTCTATTGTCTACCATATGGGCAGAACTTCAATGTGAAATTCTGTATTTGGAAATTTGATTCTGCAAATCTAGACTCGTTCTCGGACTCCTAGTTTTGGTGCGTACCACTCCATATACGTGGGCTCTCGAATTCAAACTAAATTGCCCATTGAAACCTCGAATGGACTAGAGTATTCTCAGCCAATCTATACTCTATACACCAAAACCAGTACCTTTAGGAGATTCCGTCACTCCAGGGAGGGACTCAGATATCTTCATGCAGATACCCCTCTCTGCTGGGCACTGAGGGTACAGTGCCGAAACCAAATGCGAAAACTGCATCCTTGAACGCAAACTTGTGTTTGAGGTCCGGTGAGATCCCGGAGGAGCCCACAATGTAAATTGCTCATTCTAAGCTTCCTCCAGTGTAGTTTCAATCAAAAACCACTGAGTCAAGCACTTGCGCAACAAAACTTTATTTTGACAAAACACAACTACAGTTCTCACTGCTGTACCTAACCACGGCAGGTTCGATACTCATATCTGCCTGATCAAACCCTCTTGACCTCGCTCAAACAGAGACACTCCAGAAGGTCACGCAGTCCTAAGCGCTCTCCCAGAAGATCGACACAGGACCTCATGGTAGCAGATTTTATAGGTCCCCGGACCTCGAGGGGTCGAACCACATGGGGGTGGTCTCTTTACATTCCGATAACAGATATCCATTAACCCCATACATGACAGACATTTCCCTAACCCAATAATACAGTGGCTAATACATTGTATTCAAACAGTGTTTCCCAGATGAAATGAACATCGCAACATGTGTCCTGATATTCAAGAAAATCAGACAAGGCTCATTACTTAATGCAATCAACATCCAGCAAAGTAAAGCTTTGCAACATTATTTATAATGTGTATGTCTGGTTTACATTCATCCAATCCATTCTATGCATTTTGCACCTAATTGTCAGGGTCTGCAGATGTTCAAATTCTCTTCCTGCATTTCTGATCTAGGCTCTAGACAAACTGGCACCATTGTGCAGCTTGTCCCATTTCTGCAGAAAGCACTTTTAAATTGACCAAATGGCCTAGCAGCCCAGAAGCCTTTACTCAATGTTAATGCCCTAACCTCTCTAAATTTGGTCAGGATTAACAGGAGGAGTCCAGAACCAGGGGCCACTGTTTAAGAATACGGGGTAAGCCATTTAGAACGGAGATAAGGAAATCCTTTTTCACACAAGGAGTTGTGTGTCTGTGGAATTCTCTGCCTCAGAGGGCGGTGGAGGATGGTTTTCTGGGTATTTCAAGAGAGAGCTAGACAGGGCTCTTAAAGATAGCGGAGTCAGGGGATATGGGGAGAAGGCAGGAACGGGGTACTGATTCTGGATGATCAGCCATGATCACATTGAATGGTGGTGCTGGCTCGAAGGGCCGAATGGCCTTCTCCTGAACCTATTGTCTATTGTCTAACTGTCCGATAAGTGCTTATATTCCTGACCAAAGACACAATTTCTCTCGTCATACCATATGTTACGATGGAACTTTATTTACCCCAGGAGGGAATTTGATTTTCCAACAGTCGTAAAACACAAGATACATGAAACATGAAATGTCATCCAATCATCCTTGCTTTGGCCCCGTGTTGGGCAGGTTTTGCTTGCACACAGAGGATGGCAAGTGCCCGCAATGGGCTGCCAGGGTTGATGATGAAGGCAGATACAATAATGTATTTGTGACGTGAGGCACATGTATATGTAAGGAACAGATCATGTGTAGGAAGAGGCGGTATAGATTGCTTGGCATCATGTGCGACACGGACATTGAGGGCCGAGGTGCCTGTCGCTTTACTGTTCTGTTGTATGTAAACACACCAGCACTTTCGGAAACCCACTTCACCCCCACCACCCACCCCCAAGACGAGAGAAACGTTCAACGGAGCAGTAGAAGAACGAGCACAATCTAATTGAGGGGTCGATTGGCCACAGATCACCACCCCATATTTCCACCACGCCAACAGATCCCCTGAACAGTTTACACCCTCGAGATCCCAGAAACGTTGTCTATTCATTCACTCACATATGCTGCCTGGCCAGCCGAGTTGTTCAAGCACTTCGTGTTTTTCAAGATTCAAGTGTATTTTGTCTGCAAAATGTTCCTCAGCACTCGCTCCCTGATCTGCCGACCCAGTCGTCTCTCTCTGTCTCTCTCTCTCTCTGTATCTCTCTCTCTCTCTGTACCTCTCTCTGTCTATCTGTCTGTATCTCTCTCTCTCTCCGGCTTTACACTCTCCTCTGCTGATCGGCCCGCCGGCAGTAGAGGTAGACGTTGATTGGGTGGACAAATGCCAAGGATACCACAACGATAAATCCAATGTTCACCTGAGTCAGAAGGGAGATAATGAAAAGAGAGAGGTTTACAAGGGCAGAAAGCAGCGTCGGGCGCACATCGGGTTATTACATGGGTTGAGACCTCTCCGCCCTTGATTTCGAACATAGAACATAGAAGAGAATAGCACAGGGACAGGACTTTCTACCTGTATTGGCCGTGATGGATATGATGCCAAGTTTAACTGACCCCCTTTGATTGCGCATGATCCTTTCCCCTCCATGTACTGCATATTCATACGCATTGCCTCCCATGTACCCACTACTCTCTGTGTAAAGATGAAACCTGTCCCTTATATCCTATTTAAACTTTGCCCCACTCAACTTAAAACTGTACAGCACAGCTGGTTAACATCAAACCCCGTGATAGTTCGAATGATTGAACGTAAATATCACGTCAAGTGATTCGCCTGTTTTATTTGTGAATGACCTGTGCAAACAGTCTCCATCACACCATCAGGTAGATACTGTCAACTCAGCACTGCTCAATCTCCAGATGAACACTTCCCTCTTGTCACCGAGTCACAGAACGATATAGCATGGAATACCGCTCTTGGGCTCACATTATTGGCATTCTTGTGTAGTCGCAGTTCGCTGCATTTGGCCCAAATACTTCTCAACTCTTGCCCTCCGTACACCTGTCCAAACTCCTAATTGTATCTGCTTCGATAGATTCCACTGGAAACTCATCGCAAATACGGAATGCCATCTGAGTGAAAACATTGCCTGAGTGAAGCCACTCAGCCCCCTCTCACTTGTAATCCATGCCCTTCATGGATTCCTCCTGCACCAATTTTCTATGTTAATTTTGGTATCACCTACCCCAGAGAAAAGGTCTCTGACTATTCACTTTATCCATATCACCTTCATTACAGGCGCCTTTACTTGGACATTCGCAGTCTCCTACGCTCCATGGGTACGTCACACCCTTTCCACACTCAGTATAACTGAAACCACACTACCAGCTTCTTTTGTCTCTGGGGTTTAATCTGCGCCCCTCTGTCATAGCTCCGAAATCGTCACATTTTACAGTAGGCTACCTTTGTCCAGCGTCTGAATCATCTCTACTTTAAGGACAACAACGTCAGTCATTCCGTGGTCTCCACAGTTACCTCCAGTCATTTCATCGCCTGCCTTTCAAAACCCTGTGTGCCTTCCATAAAGTACAGAGCCGCGCAATTGGACACCGTTCGACAGCTGAGTTGGGTTTTTTGTGTTGTATCTCAATTCATCGCTTTGGACTATTGATAGTCGCCTGAGTTACATGAACATCATAGAGTTAAATAGGGCGGAAACAGTCCCCTCAGCCCACCATGTTCATGTCCACCAAGTTGGCATACTGCGGTTATCACATTTATCTGCCTTTGGTCCACATCGATATAAATCCTTCCCCTCCCTAATTCTGCCATGCAACCCTTGCTTCCTATATACCTGTCCAAATGCCTTTCGAAAGTCATAATTACACCCGATTCTATAGCAGTCCAGATGCGGACTATCTTCAAAGAGGAAAGCGTGTCCCGAGTGAAGACACTCTCAGATCTCACCCTCTCATTTTAAGCCCATGGCCTCTGCATGTAGAAATCTTCAATCCTGGGAGAAATGAGAGCGAGTGTTTGCAGTTTTCACGCCCCTTGTCATCTTGTACACCTCCATATTGTCAGATCACTGTCTCTTGCGCTCCAAAATCAGGCGAAAAACAATCCCAGCCGATCCAACGTCTCCCTACAACTCAAGCCCGGAAAACCAAGAAACATCCTGGTGAATCTCTTTGCGGCTAATGATAACCTTCCTATCACTGGGCGAAATTAACATTACACATTGATTCACGTGCGGTATCACCAACGACTTGCACAGCTGATTCAAGATGTCCCAACTCATGTACCCTTCCAATGAAGGCAAGCATGGCAAGCGTGTTCTTAACCACACTGTTTAGTTTACGCCACTTTCAGCCACCATAATCAAAAACTTGTCCCCACCCAGGTCATTCCGTCTTCTCCTGGCTCACGTCCTACAGAATCTACATGAGTTTGAAAGCGCGCACCACTACACAAATGAACGGCATTTACCCCCTTTATTGTGGGTATTCGTAAAGTCTTTACATAAATTAGGATACTGTCAGTTTCACCCTTACCCCAATGTGGCATTGTCGCTGGAACTGGGGCGCTACAATACTGAGAACGATATGCTGCACTCTGCCTCTTCCCCGTTATCTATTATACCTGTTTGACGATTTATGTACGTATGATAAAATCTATTTGGGTTACACACAAAACGAAGATGTTCACTGTACCTCGGCACATGGCACACATAAATCAATGCCAAAGAATTCCACCTGACTAGTCACTTTCAGGGAACCTAAGAAGAAAGGAAGAGGAGGAGCCCGAGGGCTGAGGGAGAGCTGAGAATAGGAGGAGACAGCAAGGGCTACCGGAAGTTGGAGGTCAATGTACAGGCCACTGGGCTGCAGACTGCCCAAGCGGAATATGAGGTGTTGCTCCTCCAGTTTCCGGTGGTGCCACAGGGAGATCAGGTTTGTTAATGTGGGCCGAGCGGAGGTGTTCGGCGAAATGATCGCCAAGCCTACGCTTGGTCTCACCGATGTAGATCAGCTGACATCTAGAGCAGCGGATGCAATAGATGAGGTTGGAGGAGGTGCAGGTGAACCTCTGTTGCCCCTCGAACAGCTGCTTGAAAAGAGTCGCGGGAGGGGGGGGGGGGGGTAAAGCGACAACTGCAGCATCTCTTGCGGTTGCAAGGGAAAGTGCCCTCGTGAATTAACCTCATGAACCTACGCTGCACTGCCTCAATAGCAAAGATATCTTTCCTCAAATTTAGAGACCAAAACTGCACACAATCCTCCAGATGTTGTCTCACCAGGGTCCTGTACAACTGCAGAAGGACCTCTTTACTCATGTACCCAAATTCTCTCATTATGCAGGCCAGCATGCCATCAGCTCTCTTCACTGCCTGCTGTACCTGCATGTTTACTTTCAGTGACTGGTGTACAAGGATACCCAGGTCTCGTTGCATTTCCCTTTTTCCTAATCTGACATCATTGAGATAACAATCCGCCTCCTTGTTATTGGCGCCAAAGTGAATAACCTCACATTTATCTACATTATACTGCATCTGCCCACTCACTCAACCTGTTCAAGTCACCCTACGACCTCATAGAATCCTATTCGCAGTTCACACTGCCACCAGTTTTGTATCATCTGCAAATTTGCTGGTGTTACTTTTAATCCCATCATCTAAATCATTAATATATATTGTAAATAGTTGCAGCCCCATCACCGAGCCTTGCGGCACTCCACTCACCACTGCCTGCCATTCTGACAGGGACCCGTTTATACCTACTCTTTGTTTCCTGTCTGCCAACCAATTCTCTATCCTTGTCAATACCCTACCCCCAATACCATGTGCTCTAACTTGTCAGAGTTCATTTCTAAGCTCACAGACCTCCTGTACTCACGTATAATGGATTTTTCTGTAAGGCACCATTAACGAGGATGGACAAAGGATACTGGAGGAGGGAGACGATGGCATTCAGTGCCCGTGCGATTCCGTATAGTTTCCCAAAGTGACAAGGAGGGAACCTACCGAGAAGAAAGGAAAGATTTCAGGTCATTCCGCAGAATCGCTCTCATATTAACGGGCCATTCGACTCAATCATATGGTTTCTTTCCTGGTGTCAACCCACGCAATCATAGAACGTGTAAGACAGAACAATATCGTGCTGGGTCAGGCCCTTCCACCCATAGTGTGTGCGCCGGACCTGCTACCATGATACATATTTAGAGATTTTGTTTGGAGTTTTGCTTGTAGTTGCGGTACCCATTACAGGAAGGACAGTGTGGGGGGGGGGGGGGGGGTGTTGCAAAACGGTGCAAAGGAGATTTACCAGGTGCCTGGATTAGAGGGTAAAAACCACTAGGTGTTGTTGGACAAACATGGATTACTTTTACTCTGAAATGCCGCAGGATTGGCGAAGACCTGATGGAAATAAGTACAATTATGAGTGATATAGTTAGGATGGACAGTCAGTACTATTTTCTACTGGGATGGGAATGAGGGGAACTTTAAAGTAATATGGAGACCTGTGGGACATGTCTTTTACACAGGGGATGGAAGTTTCAACCAATTTTACACAGTGTCTGGAACGTGCCTCCGAGGTGGTGGACGTAGATACAATAGTGAGATATCAGAAACTTTTGAATAGTTACATGGATATGCAAGTCATTGAGGCTTTCGGATTGTGCAGACATATAACCGCTGGTCTTCCATCATGTTTGGCACAGACATTGTGGGCTGAAGGGCCTTTCCAGTGCTGTACTGTACTGTACTGTTACTGTGTTCTATATGCTGTAAACTGTTAGCAGCCTTCCTTCACGTAAGCCATATTCATTCTCAGCAGTCATGTGCCTGTATAAAAGCCTCTTAAACGCCATTGTCGTCCTTGTGTCTACTACCACGCCAGCAGCAGTGTCCCCGTTTTCACCACCCTTTGTGTAAAACAATCTTGTGCCACACATCTCCTCTAACTAGTTTAGTTCAGTTTAGTAGTTGAGTTGAGTTGAGTTTAGTTTAGTTGAATTTAGAGATACAGCATGGTAGCGGCCCTTCGGCCCACTGAGTGCTCTCCGACCATCGATCTCTCAATTACACTAGTTCTGTTATCCACTTGTTCACGCACACTCTGTACACTAGGCGACAACTTACAGAGTCCATTTGGTCTACATACCTGTACGACCTTGGGATTGGAAACAACAATGATCGCACCCGAATGAAACCCACGTGGTTACAGGGAAAACGTCAACATTCTACATAGACAGCACCCGAGGTTAGGGTCGAACGCGGGTCTCTGGTGCTGTGAGGCAGCAGCTCTACCAGGTACGTCACTGCCATCCTTTATAATGGAAGTATCTATTCAGTCCAGTGTTTACTGACTTCTGATGCTGTTGTGACGAAGAATTCCATTGTTCCGTTTGCGGACACATGACAATTAAACACTTTTGACTCTATATATCAATCGGGCGGATGCAACTTACGTTATAGTGAGGAACGCGCCGAGCCCCCCGTCCAGGAACGCTCGGTTGATCACGAACATAACGAACGTCAGGTACTGAACCTCTGGCACCGGAATGGCGGCAGTGACAGACAACAGCACCGACAGCATGACAGTTATAGCGAGAGAGAGGACCGCCGTCTGCATGTCGGCCTTTCTCTGGGAGGTTACCTGGCCTGAAGGGGAGGAAAGGGGAGAGGGGTTGAGCGAGGGGAAGGGGGGGAGAAACCGGAAAGGACTTTAATATTCAGCGCCGGGACTGAACACCAAATACGTACGACCGCCAGAAGGCCGTCCGGGTCCAAGGACAGGTTCGTTTCTGCATTCGTTTCAATCTCTTGCGCGACCCTTGCCATACCCAGCACCCTCTCTGCGATAAAGTTTGCCCCTCAAGTTCTTCCTTGCATTCTCATTGCAAACTCATTTCCTTCCATTCACATCCCTCCATTATCTTTAGATTTCTCTCCGTACATGACGCCCCTTTGTCTCCTTTTCATCTCTCGCCCTTTGTCACTTACGCCACACATCTGCCAATCAGCCCTTGACCTGTATACACCTATGACTTAAATCCTTGTATTTCTTGGATCAAGCTGATATATCATATACCTCAGGCTTCTGTACTTACCAATAATCAGAGATCCCTTTTTTCAGGCTCTTTTCGAGGTACTAGACAGGGCTGTCCTTGAAGTCCTTTATTGTTTGATATTGCTTTGGAACCTTTGGTTAGAGAATCCCCTAATTTATTGGTATTGTCCGTGGGAATAAGACACATAAGCTATCTCTTTATGCAGATGGTCTGTTATTATTCATTTCTAACCCTGATAAATCTATTCCGGCAATCTACACCTTGGACCCGGACGGCCTTCTGGCGGTCGTACGTATTTGGTGTTCAGTCCCGGCGCTGAATATTAATCTCCTTCGCTCCTTAGATGCTGCTGCACCCGCTGAGTTTCTCCAGCTTTTTGTGTAACCCTACACCTATGACTGTCCGCTTTGTCCCGCTTCACATCTCTTTTCCAGCTTTCTCCTGCCCTTCTACAATAACTCTGAAGAATTGCCCCGAACCGAAACATCACTCGTCCATACGCTCCAGAGATGCTACTGGATCAGTTGCACCAGTTCTTTGTGCTTTGCTGATAATTTGTGATGTTAATATTTTGTTTTTGTTTTGTGTGCTGTTGCTTTGATGTCCGATACAATGTATTTGTCACTTTGCCGTGCACACGGCAATTAATCCTGTGGATTGGAGGATAGCTAATTCCTGTGGAATGGAGGGTAGGTAATGTTATCCCACATTTCAAGAAAGAAGGGAGAGGGAAAACAGGGATTATAGACCAGTTAACTTGACATCGGGGGTGGGGGAAGATGCTGGAGTCGATTATCAAAGATGTAATAGCGGTGCATTTGGACAGCAGTAGCATGAGGTCCAAGTCATCATGGGTTTACTAGAGTCATGCTTGACAAATCTTCTGGAATCTTTTGTGGATGTAACACGTAAAATGGACAAGGGAGAGCCAGTGCATGTAGTGTACCTGGACTTTCAGAAAGCCTTTTATATGGTCCCACACAGGAGATTCCTGGGCAAAATTAGAGCACATGGTATTGGGATGTGGGGTATTGGCATGGATAGAAAATTGGTTGGCAGACTAGAAACAAAGAGTAGGGATTAACGGTCCCTTTAAGAATGACAGGCAGTGACTAGTGGGGTGCCACAAGGCTCAGTGCTGGGATTGCAGTTATTTACAATATTTCCTTTAATGATTTCTATGAAGGAATTAAAAGTAACATTAGCAAACTTGCCGATTAAACAACGTTGGGCGCCAGTGTGAACTGTGAAGAGGATGCTATAATGATGGACAGGTTGGGTGAGTGGACAGATGCATGGCAGATGCAGTATAATGTAGATAAATGTGAGGTTATCCACTTTGGAGGTAAGAACAGGAAGGCAGGTATTTATCTGAAGTATGTCATATTCGGAAAAGGGGAAGTACAACGAGATCTGTTGTCCTAGTACATCAGTCGCTGGAAAGTAAGCATACAGGTACAGCGGGCAGTGAAGACATCTAATGGCATGTTGGCCTTCATAAATAGAGGTGTTGAGTATAGGAGCAAAGAGGTCCTTCCACCGTTGTACAGGGCTCTGGTGAGACCACATCTGGGGTTTGGTATGCAGTTTTAGTCTCCTAATTTGAGGAAGGACATTCATGCTATTGAGGGCCTGCAGCGTAGGTTCACGCGGCTAATTCCCGGGATGGCGGGACTGTCACAGGGTGAAAGATTGGAGCGACTGGGCTTGCTTGTATTCACTAGAATTTAGAAGGATGAGAGGGATGTTATAGAAACATACAAAATGATTAAGGGATTGGACACGCTAGAGGCAGGAAACATGTTCCCGATGTTGAGGGAATCCAGAAGTAGGTGTCACAGTTTAAGAATAAGGGTATTCCCCGTGTAATACAGCTGATCTATACCACTTTGTCATACTTTGATAACTTTCCTCACAGGTGCGACCCCGCAATCTTGGTGTCCTCTTCAAGCTTCGTAGTAATCCAAGTCATTTATGCATATTACAAACAACACAGGTGCTTATGATATCAAATTTATTCCGCACATATCCGTGCGGAACGCCACTGGTCACAGACCTCCAGCTGGAATAAGTTCCTTCCACCACAATAGTTGGTGACACATTGTGAGAGACAGGCAGAGAGAAATTGAAGATTCTTCCAGTATACCAGACAGCCAGAGTGAGTTTGAAAGTCGATAAGGCTAAACAGAATAGTGTTTATGCCACGCTGGCCTTCATCGGTCAGAGAATTGAGTGCAGTTGAACTGTGATGTTACAGCTGTAACAGATGTTAGTGAGATCGCTGCTGGAATAGTGTGCTCAGTTTTCTTCACTGTGTTGAAAGAATAATGCAATTAAATTGGAATATGTGCAGAGAAGTTTTTCCAGGATGTTGCCAGAAATCAGCGGCTTGAGCTACAAGGAAAGATAAGACACGTGAGGGTTTTATTGCTTGAAACACAGGAAGCAGAAGAATGATCTTAAAGATATGAATAAAATCATGAAAGTATATAGCGGGTGAATGTGTATAATATTTCATCCCAGGATATGGAATCCAATAGATAGAGGGCATGGGTTTCAGGTGAGAGGGGGCAGCTTTATCAAGAAGCTAAAGGGCAAGATTAATGCATGGAATGCAACGGGGAAAAATTGAACAATCTGTCAGAGGGGGAGGAAGTTGAGGCAGGTGCAATAACAACTCCGCGATTACCTGAGCCTGCTTTCAATCGCCAACATTTCCATTTGCGCCGGTCCATAATTAGTCCGTTCCAAGGAGCGCACAGAATGCTAAACAACTGGGTGATAACAAAGGCGCTCGTAAATCTGTTGACTGAGAGAGAGGAGTTAGGATTCGGCAATTTTACCACAAGTTATTTCTGAAGATCAGACAGGTTGTATTAAAAATCGTTACTCATACTTTAACATTAGGAGATTAATGAATATCGTATATACAGCGCCAAATAAAACCCCAGAATGTGTGATTTCACTTGATGCCGAGAAGACATTTGATAGAGTAGCTTGGGAATACTTATTCAATACACTTGAAAAATTTAAGATTGGTCCAAAATATATTTCTTGGATCAAGCTGATATATCATATACCTCAGGCTTCTGTACTTACCAATAATCAGAGATCCCTTTTTTCAGGCTCTTTCGAGGTACTAGACAGGGCTGTCCTTTAAGTCCTTTATTGTTTGATATTGCTTTGGAACCTTTGGTTAGAGAATCCCCTAATTTATTGGTATTGTCCGTGGGAATAAGACACATAAGCTATCTCTTTATGCAGATGGTCTGTTATTATTCATTTCTAACCCTGATAAATCTATTCCGGCAATAGTAGCATTACTATCAATTTAATAGTTTATCTGGTTATAAACTAAATCTTAGTAAGAGTGAGCTTTTTCCATTAAACAATCTAGTTTCGGTAGTCAATCTAAGTGGAAACTGTCATGGACAGTTTCCACTTAGATTGACTACCGAAAGTTTTACTTATTTAGGTATTAAGATTACCGAGAAACACAAGGATTTATTTAAAGCTAACTTTATGCCTTTAATTGACCATATCAAACAACAGTTTACTAAATGGTCACCAATGTCCTTATCTTTAATTGGCTGAATCAATGCTATTAAAATGTGTATCTTACGTAAATTTTTGTATTTATTTCAGATTATACCAGTTTTTATTGCCAAATCTTATTTTGATATTATTGATTCTAAAATTCTTCTTATATATATGGCAGAATAAAAATTCCAGACTAAGTAAAAAATACTTACAGAAATTAAAAAAAAACGGTGGTTTGACACAGCCGAACCTTAGATTCTACTATTGGGCAATTAATGTCCGTTATTTAATGATTTGGACAAAAGATTTAGAAGATACTTTGATTTAGAAGATTTAAAAGAATCTTTGGGTGTTAATGGCGGAGCAGCAAGATGGATTCAACAGTGGCTGAATGGGGGATGTCAGGGAGTAATGGTGGATGGCTGTTTGTCAAGTTGGAAGCTGGTGACCAGTGGGGTGCCTCAGGGATCTGTGTTGGGTCCACTGTTGTTTGTCATGTACATCAATGATCTGGATGATGGGGTGGAAAATTGGATAAGTAAGTATGCAGATGATACTAAGATAGGTGGTGTTGTGGATAATGAAGTAGATTTTCAAAGTCTACAGAGAGATTTGGGCCATTTGGAAAAGTGGGCTGAAAGATGGCAGATGGAGTTTAATGCTGTTAAGTGTGAAGTGCTACATCTTGGCAGGACAAATCAAAATAGGACGTACATGGTAAATGGTAGGGAATTGAGGAATGCTGTGGAACAGAGGGATCTAGGAATAACTGTGCATAGTTCCCTGAAGGTGGAATCGCATGTGGATAGGGTGGTAAAGAAAGCCTTTGGTGTGCTGGCCTTTATAAATCAGAGCATTGAATATAGGAGTAGGGAAGTAATGTTAAAATTGTACAAGGCATTGATAAGACCAATTCTGGAGTATGGTGTACAATTTTGGTCGCCTAATTATAGGAAGGATGTCAACAAAATAGAGAGAGTACAGAGGAGATTTACTAGAATGTTGCCAGGGTTCCAGCAACTATGTTACAGACAACCGTTCAACAAGTTAGGTCTTTATTCTTTGGAGCGCAGAAGGTTAAGGGGAGACTTGATTGAGGTCTTTAAAATGATGAAAGGGATAGACAGAGTTGACTTGGATAAGTTTTTCCCATTGAGGGTAGAGAAGATTCAAACAAGAGGGCATGACATGATAATTAAGGGACAGAGGTTTAGGGGTAACGTGAGGGGGAACTTCTTTACTCAGAGGGTGGTGGCTGTGTGGAATGAGCTTCCAGCAGAAGTGGTGGAGGCAGGATCGATTTTAACATTTAAAAGTAAAGTGGATAGGTATATGGACGTGAAGGGAATGGAAGGGTATGGTCTGAGTGCAGGTAGATGGGACTAGGGGAAAACAAATGGTCGGCACGGACTGGAAGGGCCGAGAGGGCCTGTTTCCGTGCTGTAATTGTTATATGGTTGTTATTGTTATATGATACCCAATGCCCAGGATGGATAAATCTTGAACGTGATTCTATACAAGGGCTATCATTGGCTTTTATTCTAGGGGCCTCGTTACTTTTTACAATTACGTGATTGAATAAATATACGACTAACCCAATAATAAGACATACGTTTTGAATATGGTTTCAATTACGTAAGTTTTTTGGACTGAATGATTTTATCTTCTCGAGTCCTATCTTATCTAATTTTCTCTTCCAACCTAGTACTGATAAAGCCTTTCTGTTATGGAAGGGGAAGGGATTAGTAGCTTTTCATGATTTGTTTTTGGATGGTTGTTTTATGTCTTTCGAACAACTCTCCAATAAATATAATTTACCTAATTCACAGTTTTTTAGATATTTACAAATTAGACATTTGTTGAAGGCTACTCTACCCTTATTTCCGCTACCACATCAAACCAAAATCTTGGAAGAAATTTTACATTTGAACCCTTTATCAGAAAGGATTAATAACGACTATTCATGAGTTGATTTTGAAATTACAAATAGATATATTTGATTCAATTAAGAATGACTGGGAAAGAGAACTCCTAATTTGCAAAACACGCTCTGATACAATTCAAGGTGGTTCACAGAGCTCATATATCAAAAGATAAGTTAGCTCGTTTTTATGGTCATATAAATCCTACGTGTGACAGATGTAACTCTGAAGTGGCCTCACTGACCCATATGCTTTGGTCCTGCCCACTTTTGGAAAAATATTGGAAATACATTTTTGATACTATTTCTGTAGTCTTAGGTATTGATTTACAACCTCATCCTATTACTGCAATTTTTGGGCTACCAATGTTAGATTCTATTCATTTGTCCTACTCCGCCCATCGGTTGCTTTTACCACATTAATCGCCAGAAGATCTATTTTATTTACATGGAAAGACTCTAACCCTTCGACCACACTCCATTGGTATTCTGAAATTCTATCATGTTTAAATTTAGAAAAAAATCAGGAGTGACATTGTTGAAACCTCGGTTAAATTTGATAAGTCTTGGGGAAAATGTATTCAACAATTTCACGCAACATAAATTGCTCCCTCTCCAACTGTTATAAAAATTATTTTACCTTTATATGGTGGAATGGACTTGACGACAAACAGGGACTTAAATTGTTGAAATTCTCAGCTCAGGTTCTGTTTTGCTTTTTTTCCTCTCTAGTTTAGGGGGGTTTTGTTTCTTCCTTTTTTCTCTTTTTTTCTTCATTTTATTTATTTTTATCTTTGTGGTTTTTTTTCTACAGATATGTTTTATTTTAAACATTTAACTATATTTACATAGATGTCTATATTCAATGTGTATTTTGATACTGGACTCATATTAAGGCTATACCTGTTATTAATGTAATCCTGATCCTATGTATCAATATCATTGTTATGTTTATCATTTTTCTTTTTGTTTGTTTTTTTGTTTTGTTTTTTGGAAAAAAACTAATAAAAAGATTTTAAAAGAAAGAAAGAAAGGATTCGGCAGTCGTGAAACCAGGGGAAGATGACAGACGAAAATAAAGAGAACAAAATGGGAAAATAGAGAGAGAGAGAGAGAGAGAGAGAGAGAGAGAGAGAGAGAGGGATATATATATATGAGAGAGAGAGAGAGAGAGAGAGAGAGAGAGAGAGAGAGAGAGAGAGACCGAGAGAGGGAGAGATCGAGGGGAGGAGGGGGGGTGGGGAGAGGGAGAGAGACCAAGAGAGGGAGAGAGAGTGAGCGAGAGGAGAGAGGGACAATTGACAATAGGTGCAGGAGAAGGCCATTCGACCCTTCGAGCCAGCACCGCCATTCAATGTGATCATGGCTGATCATCCACAATCAGTACCCCGTTCCTGCCTTCTCCCCATATGCCCTGACTCTGCTATTTTTAAGAGCCCTATCTAGCTCTCTCTTGAACAGGGGCGGAAATCCCAGGGGCAGGGGACACACGTCCCCCCGTTTTGGGGACGATCTCCCCCATTTTTTGTAATCCGGATTAAAAAACTCGGTGAAATGTCCGCTTTCCGTGAGACAGTTGGGGTGGGACTGATGATCGAGGGTGCCGATTGGACGAGAGAGACGTCGGTCGGCAGGCAATGGGGGCGGGACATGATGATTCAGCGCGATCACTGAAGGAGGGAGGTGTTGGTCAGAGGCGGAAGTAAGGGGGTGGGACTGAGGATAGAGCGCGGTGATTGGAGGAGGGAGACGTCCTTGTGGGAACCAAAGATTACAGAGGAGCTCCTTTATAATCTGTGGTGGGAACAACGGCGCAGGCTTACGGCCAGCGCGGAGAAGCAGCGCTAACTCCACGGCTCCAGACTGGTGTCCCATCTGCCCAGGCAGGGCTGTAGGTTAACCCGGCGAGACAGGCAGATTTGAGCTGCATTTAGCGCTGCTTCTCCTCGCTGGCCGTAAGCCTGGGTCGTCGCTCCTGTAATTACCGTCCTCGGGGTCCACGGCTGAAGCCTCCGAAGCCTCGCATGAGGCCGCAAAGAAATTGTGTTCTCCCCCCCCCCCCCCCCCCCCCTCCGTCCCCAGGTCCCCCTCATGTTTTGATAGCATCCAGAGAACCCACCTCCACTGTCCTCAGGCATCCCAGGGTCCACAGACTTGGGGCGATAGGAGGGCGGGAGGGGTTGGGGGAAGGGAGGGAGCCTCCTTCCAAGCGAGAGATAATGAACGAGGGAGTGAAGGCGCAAAGGAGAGGGTGATGTGAGGGAGAATGAAAAATGAAATAATTAACTGTGGTGCCGCTGTTGAGCTGCTGCCTTCGAGCGCCAGAGACCCGGCTTTGATCCTGTTGCTATCCATGCAGAATTTTCTAATTTCGCACTGTGACCCACGTGGGATTCATCTGGGAGCTCCCACTTCCACCAACTTCCCAAGAATTTGCCTCTGTAGAACGTATCCTCTAATGTGTTGGGACTTGAATTTTCGACCTCTGGCCCTCAGCACTTACCTTGCTCTGAATCACCGTTCACCATGAGGTTGAGCAGGAAATTCAGGCTGCCGATGAAAAAGGAGAAGCGCAGCTGGAGGATGGAGAACCAGAACAGTGTGGTTAAGAATAGGCCAGAGAAGACACAACTTCGGAAAGAGGGGACCTCCTCCTCGTTCTCGTTGTCTTGTGAACCTGCAGCGGGAAGGCGAATCAACAACGTGAAAGTGGAATAGACATGGGGGGAAAGGTTTACTGCTCTGATCTCTCACACGAACCTCTTCGCTGGGTGAGTGTGGTGGTCCGAGCTGTAAGGCACAAATATCAAGTGTGGTGGGAGGGAGGTGTAAGGCGCAAGTAGAAAGAATGAACATTAGATGGTGGACTACTGTGAGGGATAAAATGATTAAACCCCACTATTGTAAGGGGCTTTAAAGAGGATTCTAACCGATAGAGGACAGGGAGAGGATTCTGACACAGCTGTGTATGAAGTTACCAGGACTGCCCTTGAGTAAGGATTGATAACATTGTATAGCGGTAGAAGGGAGTGATGTAGACGACCCTTATTGGTAGACGCGAGTGATAGATGCGACCCTTGTCAGTATAGCCTAGCTTTTAATTCAGATATAAGAGAACTGAGAGAGGCCTGTTGAAGGTGAGCAGAACTGGGGCAGGTCATGTACAACTGAGCATGCTTAATAAAATAAATGAATATTACAATACACCCCTGGTCAAGAAATTGCTCATTACCATGCACATGTATGGACATGCAATGTATGATGTGGGATGTACTGGGGGGACGTACCTACAGACTGTGCACCCCAGTGCCCTGATTGGAGAGGGTCAGAAGGGGAGGTTAAATGTAGAATTGTGTGCATAAAGGGGCTTTACTTTCCTGACTTTGATGTGTCTCAACTTGGAGAGGCACCCGACTCTGCAGACTCGCAAATAAAGAATCTCTCGTTTCCACGATTTAGTCTCTGAGTAGTGATTGTGATCACACCGCATATCTCTCAAAGTGGGGGCTCGTCCGCGATCACCACTCCGGCCACTCGGTGGAGGCACGGAAGGAAGGGAAGGTGCACCCTGCTGATTTCAGCAGTCTCTGATCTCCTTGCTTGCCATCAGTAGTTTGAGCGAGTGATATCCGGACAAGAGACTCGGGAAACAAGAGGGAGTGTCGGAAAAATAAACAAGGGAGAGTGAAGCGATTCTTGTGCACAAGTCCCGGGTGAGAAAACTGACTATTAAGTATTGCCTGGGCGACCGGGGGTCTGTCGGACGGGAATAGTCCAATGAGATAAAGATAACCGGAACGGGAAAAGTAAGAGTCCGGGGGGAAAAGAAAAAGGCTCAATGGTGAAGAGCTGCACATTCCGTCTGATAGTGCATTGGGGCGAATGTGGCAATCTTGGGGAGAAGGAAGCTCCGGGGGGTAAAGATGAGGATTGGGCACTTTGCATGCTGTACAGAATATTCAGAGTATCACTCAAAAACAGATTTTGAACAAAAATTGACAGAAACCTCCAAATATAAATGTTAATTTTGAAACTTTAATCTGTGTAGGAAATTGCATAATTTCATTGAAGTAAGAGTGGAACTAATGTGATTTGTGTGTAAAAAACCGGTTTTGAACAAATGAGGAAGTTCATATATGTGATAAGTTTGTTTGCTGTAGGCCACATGCTGTAAGGGTAGGTGTGTGTGTTCCTTTAAGAAATTGTAAGCAACGGGGGAGGTTACGAACAGCTGTAAGGTAAGGAACAACGCTTTGTATCATCGCAACTTAAAAGGGGAAAGTTGGAAAATGTAGGTTGCTTGGCTTTGTTGATGTTTCTATAGATTTCTTTTCAGTAAAGTTAATTTGGAAAATTGTTACTAGTACTAAATAGTGGTGAGAATGGATTGAAATAATTGGAAATAAGTTAATTGCTGAAACATGACCAGCTTTTGTGGTTTGTTTAGATAAATATTCTGGTTGGAGAAGGGTAATGATTGTTTGCTGAGATTTTCAGAAACAGTTGTGAGGAAGTGGCCCAAAAAAGGCACTTTCAAGATAAATGTGTGACAAGATGTAAGTGTTAATTATGAATTATATGCCACAGATAAGTTGGAAAGGTGGGAAAAGAGGAGAGGAAAGGAATTAGATGTACTTAAACAGTTTAGAGAGAAAAGGAGAGGCAGTGAGGAGGAAACAGAAGCAGGGAGGAAAAGCATGAGAGATCTCAGGGAGATAATAATCAAGGGGGTCAGAGAAGCTGTCCCCAAGGGACAGAATTTCGAACGAGCTTTTGAAAACCTGCAAAACAAAGACGAACCTCCGATAGTGTTCTTACAGAGGCTGAGGAGGAACATCCAGCAATATTCGGGAATAAACCCTGATTCAGACGCAGGTCAGCAATTGCTAAAGGTTAATTTCGTAACCAAATCATGGCCAGATATTAGAAAGAAACTGGAAAAATTGGAGGATTGGAAAGACAAACCATTAAATCAATTGTTAACAGAGGCTCAGAAAGTATATGTACGACGGGATGAGGAAAAGCAGAAGGGAAAGGCAAAAATGATGTTGCAGGCAGTAAAGCAAGGGGTAAAGAAGAAGGGAGAAGAAGGTGATAGAAGGCCAGGCGCTCATGGAGACCGGGGAAGGGAAGCGGCAGAGACAGAGGACGAGGAAGAGGTGAATGGAGGGACCGAAGTAGGGGTCCCCAGGAAAACAAGGAACAAGGATCAGGAGGGTGGTACACGGGGCCATCCCGGTATTACCATTGTAATGAGGAGGGTCGTCTCAAGAGGGAATGTCCCAGGCTACGATGGGAGGTGCAGTTGTACGCACTCATGGAGGAAGAATAGGGAAGTCGGGGGTCCCGTTCCCTGGGTTGTATGGGATACACATGGGAACCTCTGGTAAACTTGAAATTAGGACCCCAGGGAGAGGATATGGTATTTATGGTAGATTCGGGAGCGGGGAGATCAAGCGTAACTAAGGTACCGGAAGGAATGGGATTGGGTGAAAAACAAGTCAGAATCTCGGGGGTAGGAGGGAAAGTGATGACTGCTCCCGAGGTAGAAGGGGTGGTGGTAAAATATGAGAATCGAGAAGTCAGTGGAAGATTTTAAAAGGAAGGTGATAAATTTGCAAAGGTGGATAAACTATCTGAGAAGTAAGAAATTGAGTTTAGAATGAGAAAGAAGGCATATCAGAAAGGTTTAAAGTGGGAAGCAGAGGGATAAATTGATGAGACTGCTTTAAACAGATAAGAGCAGGAGAGACACAGATTATCCTTTGGGGCACCCATAAACTGAGAGGGCTAAAAAAAAACCTTACCCAATATTCCTGATGGGGCAGGAAATGGATTATGGCTTTGGAGGACGATTATTGGCTATGGGAGATTTGAAGGCACTGTTGGTGAAAGTGATAGGAACCACTAAACTGACAGAACTCCTGAAGATGGCTGGTATAAAAATGATGTGAACAAGGCAATAAACAATGCCATGCTGTTTGACACAGTCAGGCAGAGGGTATGGCAGGCCCTCAGACAAAAATCCAGCAGCCTATCTGGAGAACAAGCTGAAAAGGTGGAGACTGGAAACTGAAAAAAAATAGCAGGCAACCAGTTAATGAACACTATATTTTGAACCACTGTGGTGGATGTCATTCCTCCTAAAGTCAAATCTAGATTGGAGGAGGTGGTGGGATTGTAATCTATTTTCCATCCCTGATTCATATAACCATATAACAACCATATAACCAAATAACAATTACAGCACGGAAACAGGCCCTCTCGGCCCTGCCAGTCCGTACCGACCATTTGTTTTCCCCTAGTCCCATCATTCAGTGATCATTTGGTCAATGAGGTTGAGAAATATCGCAAAGATAGGAAAAAGACTTGCAGACCAGCAGGAAGAGGTGCAGAGACAAATGATGCAAATGAAACTTGAAGAGCACAAAAAGAAAGAGCGTGAAAAAGGAAAGACAATGTTGTCAGTAACAACAGACCTGGTTGAAAAGTCTGAAATAAGTGATGCACTGACACACAGTGAGTCCTATGTCAGATCCAAACAAGGGCCAGAGATTCCATGCCAATAATAAATGTATTTGGGAGAGTGTTTCCTCAAATGCCCTATCAGGAGTGAAATAAATCTGGATATAAGCCCAGACAGGACTGGGGTCCCCAAGGGAGGGAGGGATCTCAAGGAAGAGGTCAAGAAAGGCTAGTAAGGAGATAGGTAATGGATAAGTTGTGTTGGGGATGTGAACAGGTATGGTAATCAGGAAATAATAATAATATTAAGATAATGGTGAACATAGCTATGGTAAGAACATTAAGAAGCGGTATTAAATACACCTAGGCTGGGATGCGGCAGGGTTTTAAATACTAGCCCCATGTTTTTAATCAGATGTTGTAGGCAGATTTGGAATGTGTTGATATAGTATGTGGATAATTTGTTGGTTTGTTCCACAAGTGAGAAGCAATGTGAGAGACATTGTAATTATCTTGGAAAAGATGGCACAGGAGGTCATAATGTATCATATAACCATATAACATATAACCATATAACAATTACAGCACGGAGACAGGCCCTCTCGGCCCTTCCAGTCCGTGCCGACCATTTGTTTTCCCCTAGTCCCATCTACCTGCACTCAGACCATACCCCTCCATTCCCTTCACGTCCATATACCTATCCACTTTACTTTTAAATGTTAAAATCGATCCTGCCTCCACCACCTCTGCCGGAAGCTCATTCCACACAGCCACCACCCTCTGAGTAAAGACGTTCCCCCTCACGTTACCCCTAAACTTCTGTCCCTTAATTCTCATGTCATGCCCTCTTGTTTGAATCTTCCCTACCCTCAATGGGAAAAGCTTATCCACGTCAACTCTGTCTATCCCTTTCATCATTTTTAATGACCTCAATCAAGTCCCCCCTTAACCTTCTGCGCTCCAAAGAATAAAGACCTAACTTGTTCAACCTTTCTCTGTAACATAGTTGCTGGAACCCTGGCAACATTCTAGTAAATCTCCTCTGTACTCTCTCTATTTTGTTGACATCCTTCCTATAACTAGGCGACCAAAATTGTACACCATACTCCAGAATTGGTCTTACCAATGCCTTGTACAATTTTAACATTACTTCCCTACTCCTATATTCAATGCTCTGATTTATAAAGGCCAGCACACCAAAGGCTTTCTTTACCACCCTATCTACATGCGATTCCACCTTCAGGGAACTATGCACAGTTATTCCTAGATCCCTCTGTTCCACAGCATTCCTCAATTCCCTACCATTTACCATGTACGTCCTATTTTGATTTGTCCTGCCAAGATGTAGCACTTCACACTTATCAGCATTAAACTCCATCTGCCATCTTTCAGCCCACTTTTCCAAATGGCCCAAATCTCTCTGTAGACTTTGAGAATCTACTTCATTATCCACAATACCACCTATCTTAGTATCATCTGCATACTTACTTATCCAATTTTCCACCCCATATCAAGGAAGAAATTGTTGTTTTGTCAGCAGCAGGTAGAATATTTTGGACGAGTAATATCTAAAGAAGTAAAAGCTATAGCGCAGGATCAAATTGAAGTGATGATTGAAGTTCCCAAACCTCAGAGAGTAGAACAGATGATGATGATCTTGGGAATGGCAAGATACAGTTCAGACTAGATTGGGAAGTATGTTGAAATTGTGATGTCATTGAGGAAAATAATGAAGGAAGCAGGACACACAAGTCTGAGAAATGTTTTACAGTCAGAGCCTTTGAATGAAGTGGACAAAAAGATTTTGCTTGTGGATGTTTCTTGTTAAAGGGATCATAATAGCAAGTATGCAGGGTTTGAAGTGATGCATCAGGATGAATTAGACTTTAAGGTAATCAAATTGGAAGCTTGCCTGCAATCATGCTTAGCTCAGTTGGCAGAAATTAAGGCTTTAAGAGCAGTATATGTACATGGAGTCTGGCACATGTTTGGAGCAGTAGGGAAACAAAAAGGCTTTGAGAAAAGCCTTGGAGACCCCATGCAAAGTTAGCAGTGTCCCCCTATGAAATGTTGTTTGGGTTACCTTATTTGGGAAAGATAGAAGGAAACCCACCATAGAGGGCAGTGATGTATTCTTAAGGAACTATTTACTGGCAGTATCTCGTTCTCTTACAGAATTAAAAGCTAAAAGATTATTAGCTCAAAGCTCACCACTCAACTTTCCAATACATGCTGTAAAGGCTGGCGACTGGGTACTGGTCAAGAATTAGAAGGAGGAGAAACTCCAGCCCAGGTGGACCGGCCCATACCTAGTATTACTGACAACCGAGACAGCAGTACGAACAAAAGGAAAAGGGTGGACCCACGCAATCCGGATAAAGGACCAGTTGATCCACCCGCTCCTGATAAAGAGGAACAGTGGATGGTGAAGCCAGGAAATAAGCCCCTAACATTAACTTTTAGAAAAAAATAAACGTATAACTAGCAGTATGAAAGGAGCAGTCGTGGTATTGCTTGCTCTGCATGTAAATATGGTAAAAAGTATTAATAACTGTGATAAATGTTATCATCCTATCAGATACAGACGGTGGACAACCAGATCATTTACCTATCATTCCCATGTGAACGATGCTTGCTATAACCTAAGGACTAGAACTATTTGTGAGAACAGGGGAAAGAAGTATTATATGGTACAGAATAGGGCATATGTAGGGAGGTTTGGGTACGTTACCTGCCCAAAGGGGGAGAGATAGGTTTGTATGACTAGGACAAGACAGGTCTCCCTTTCCATGCCTTAAGATGGACATTAGACAAAATGAAGGAGGAAGTAATAACAAGGTTAACGAAAGTAGTAGTCACCAAGCCTTCCCCACCTCCACCTACCCAGCCTCAATTGCACCAGACAATGTATGAAGAAATAAAGAAGCAGATTGAGATCCCTGAAGGAGGGAAAAAACCTGTTTGTGGACTTGGCCCTCCGAATAGCTGGAACCCTGAATGTGACCAGCTGTTGGGTCTGTGGTGGACCACTGTTGAGCTCACGTTGGCCGTGGAGAGGATCCATTGTTGAAGTATTGGACCTGATTGAGTGGAACCTGACAGTTGGACGAGACCGAGATCCCCAGGCATGGGTCCTGACAGACGCTCCGGTTGGGACTGAGTGTATTGCTAGGCCCTGGGCAAAGGATGCCATCCTAGTAGGCAGCAGCCCCTGCCAGCGCATCATCACCCAGTGGCCAAATCAGTCCTGAGTGTGGTGGCCAGAGGAGCCTAAATGGTATCCAACTAAGAAAGATGGGAGAAACTGCACTCTCTGGATGAAGACCGATGGAATGGAATCGACTGGACTATGGAACTGAACCGGGAACAACCCTTATCAAGGAATCCCGGTGTTGCGAGACATATGGAACAAGGTTACCTCTAGTGGACCAGCCCCTGAAGGACTGTTATGGATATGCGGACACAAGGCATACTCGGTGTTGCCAACAAATTGGAGCGGGACTTGCTTTATTGGACTGGTACAACCGGGATTTTTCCTGTTAAACACCGAAGAAGGGCGGTCGCTAGGAACACCTGTATTTGACGACCTATATCGGAAGAAGAGGAAAATAGACATTGGAGAATGGGAAGATGATGAATGGCCACCCACAAGAATCATCTCATACTATGGACCATCCACTTGGGCACAGGATGTATCCTGGGGCTACCAAACCCCGGTATACATGTTAAACCGGATCATAAGACTTCAGGCAGTACTGGAAGTAATTACCAACCAAACTGCGGTGACACTAGAGATGCTGGCAAAGCAGCAGACACAATGAGAGCAGCAATATACCAGAACCGGTTGGCCCTAGATTACCTCCTGGCAGAAGGAGGAGGGGTATGCGGGAATTTCAACCTCTCTAATTGCTGTCTAAACATTGATGACAATGGACAGGCAGTGATGGACATATCAGAAGGAATCCATAAGTTGGCACATGTTCCCATACAAAAGTGGAATTCGATTATGGGAACCCGATGGTGGAATTCCATGCTCGGAGGAACATGGTGGAGAACGGTGGGACTCGTGTTTCCATGTGCAGAGGCTGGACTGATCTTTATACCCTGTTGCATCCGTCATTTTAGGGAACTTATTATAAGGAGTATGTCAGATGCAGGCTGTAGTCGTGCCTATGGGAGAGAAAGGGGTAATACAGAAAATAATGATAATGCGACAAGGTCCAGGATCCACAGGAAGAGGAGATTAGGACAATGTTACTTCAATTCGAACTGAAGGAGCTTGAAATTGAGGTGTAATCAATAGATGCATAGCAAAAGAAAAAGGGAGGATTGTAAGGGATAAAGTGATTAAACCCCACTATTGTAAGGGGCTTTAAAGAGGATTCTAACCGATAGAGGCCAGGGAGAGGATTCCGACTCAGCTGTGTATGAAGTTACCAGGACTGTCCTTGAGTAAGGATTGATAGCATTGTATAGCGGTAGAAGGGAGTGATATAGATGACCCTTATCGGTAGAAGGGAGTGATAAATGAGACCCTTGTCAGTATAGCCTAGCTTTAATTCAGATATAAGAGAACTGAGAGAGGTCAGTTGGAGGTGGGCAAAACTGGGACAGGTCATGTACAACTGAGCATGCTTAATAAAATATATGAATATTACAACACACCCCTGGTCAAGAAACTGCTCATTACCATGCACATGTATGGACATGCGATGTATGATGTGGGATGTACTGGGGGGACTTACCTACAGACTGTGCACCTCAGTGCCCTGATTGGAGAGGGTCAGAAGGGGAGGTTAAATGTAGAATTGTGTGTATAAAGGGGCTTTACTTTCCTGACTTTCATGTGTCTCAACTTGGAGAGGCACCAGACTCTGCAAACTCGCAAATAAAGAATCTCTTGTTTCCATGATTTAGTCTCTGAGTAGTGATTGTGAGCACACCGCATATCTCACACTACAAAAAAGACACAAAGTGTTGAAGTAACTTAATGGGTCAGGCAGCATCTCTGGAGAACATGGATAGGTGAGGTGTCAGGTCGGGTTCCTTCTTTTGAAGTGAAGTATGCATGTTTGCAGCCCGCACCAAGATGGAGGATTGCGATCTGTGAGGAAGTAGTCAAAGTTTACAACGGGATATGTGGAGAAGGCGGGAACGGGGTACTGATTGTGGATGATCAACCATGATCACATTGAATGGCGGTGTTGGCTTGAAGAGCCGAATGGCCTACTTCTGCACCTTTGACTCCGAGTGGATAGAGTCCTCGAAGAAAGTTCCGTTTGAACTCTGCCCCACTACACAGCGGAACGTCTCCCATAAAGGGGCACAGAAAGACGTAAACAACATAAAGAGTTGCCTTAAAGTAATGAATGAGTATGGGGAGAATACTCCTAGATTTGTCTCTCACTACTTGGATGAACTGCCGCCGGTGACATTTTCTAACATGGATGTCTCGAGCCTACTTGGGAGAATGGAGCAGCTGTACGCTGAGGTCTGTTCTATGAAGCGCGTCATGCAGCTACAGGCTGATGTAAGCGAAGATTTTCATGCCTTCACAGTGGAATTTGATTTCCGAGTGGGTGCATTGGAGCGCACCTTGATCACTACTCCAGTGGGTGTATTGGAGCGCACCACTGACCTGTCTCGGGGCGGTGGTCCGGATGCATTGGCGGCGTTGGATGGAGCCATTGGCATGGCAGATACAGCACTGGGAGCTGCACCGGCAGGAACCTCTGGCTTAGTTGCCGGAGTGAGGGCTGCGGTGGAGGGTCTTGCATTAAACGTGGAGAATATTCCCAGTGGTCTAACGTTGCAAGACTCTCCAAAGTGGAGTCATGTTGTGAAAAAGGGTCGACGACATGCTCCAGATAACACTGTTGGTAAGCCAAAATTGTCCACTGGGCAGATAAAGAAATCCAGTAACGCTGTGCCTATTATTGGTACCGGAGCTGCGGGCAACATCAAAATGATTAAGACCAAGCTGGTGAGTGTTTTTGCCTCCAAGTTTTCACCAGATCTAGACGTCAGAACTTTATCTGTCTATCGTAATGAAAAACCTGTCCGTGAGGTTACCTGTCAAAATATTGACACTGTACACAGTAGATACAGTTCATTTAAAGTATCTGCGGAATGCAATGCGGTTGGCGAAATGTACAATCCGGAGCTCTGGCCAGAAGGGGCATTTGTACGGTGCTATTACGAGCCGCGCAGGGTTGGAGTCATCGGATCAAGCACCGCGCCTGCCGCGGGGGGAATGAGTATACCTGCTGGTGCTAGGGGCACTCACTAGTCTTACTAAATGAACATTAGAGTACTATCGTACAATTGTCGTGGCCTGCGTTTGGGCCAGAGCCTAGGGGATAAAGCTCGCCGCTCAGTTGTTGACAACCTCCTGGAGAACTGTGACATACTATGTATGCAAGAGACATTCTTAGCGAAGCAAGACTTCGACAAACTCAATTCTCTCAATGACAACTTTCATGGGGCTGGGGAGTCTACAACTGACCTTGGCATGGGAATAGTCAGAGGTAGGATACCAGGTGGTGTGGCCATTCTATGGAACAAGAAGCTTGACTCATCAGTAAATGTGATTCGGCTTGATGTTGACTGGTGTATTGCCATACACTTTATTCACAACAACAAGGAATTTGTTATCCTGAATGTATATACACCCTATGAATGCCATCAGAATGAGGATGAATATTTAAATAGACTTGCTTACATCTATTCTTTTATTCAAAACAATAATTATTGTAGTGTATATCTCATTGGGGATATGAATGCAGATATCGCAGATAGGATCTCATTATTTGCCAATCATATGGCTCAGTTCTGTCAAGATAATAATTTAATATTGTCAAGCAAAGTGCTTTTACCTACAGATAGTTATACTTATATTAGTGAGGCCTGGCACACCACATCATGGCTGGACCACTGTATTAGTACAGCTGATGCACATGCCTCATTGGGGTGTATGAGCATTCTGTATGGGGCAGCAATGACTGATCATATAGCTGTTGCTATGACAATAAATGTTGAACACATACCTGTGGTATCCAGAGATAGAAATAGCCTTAATACAGAAAAACTGGACTGGTCAACGCTTACAAAGGAAGACATCCTAGCCTATTATGCCCATACAGATAAATCCTTAAGCAATATTCATCTACCTAAAGATGCAATAATATGTAGTAAGGTTAACTGTAAAGATATGAAGCATAGGCGAGATATCTGCTCCATGTATAATGATATAGTAAGCGCCTTATATGTAGGCAGTAAGCCCTACTGCAAGCATAAAAATAAGACACATAACAACAGACATGGCTGGAATAAGTATGTAGCTGAGTATCATACTGAAGCCCGTGAAGCCACCAAAGCATGGGCTATGGCAGGTAGACCCAGACAGGGGCCTGTGTTTGAGCACAAGAAGCTCACTAATGCAAGGTATAAGTATGCTGTTCGCTTCATCTGTAAAAATGAGCAAACTCTGAGGGCCAACAAGATTCAAACAAGAGGGCATGACATGAGAATTAAGGGACAGAAGTTTCGGGGTAACATGAGGGGGAACTTCTTTACTCAGAGGGTGGTGGCTGTGTGGAATCAGCTTCCAGCAGAAGTGGTGGAGGCAGGATCGATTTTAGCATTTAAGAGTAAAGTGGATAGGTATATGGACGTGAAGGGAATGGAGGGGTATGGTCTGAGTGCAGGTAGATGGGACTAGGGGAAAACAAATGGTCGGCACGGACTGGAAGGGCCGAGAGGGCCTGTTTCCGTGCTGTAATTGTTATATGGTTATATGGTTTGTTATATGTTATATGGTTAATTTGTTCGCACGTAACACCCATCAGTTTGTTTTTACTCTTGCAGTTGCATAACTCTATCCACAAGGGTTCTACATCTTCTGATCCTATGTCGTTTCTTGCGAAGGAATGGATTTAATTCCTAACCAACAGATCACGATATCTCCTCTGTCTGCCTTTCAGATAGTAGGTGTTTCCAGACAATTCAGCTGCCAGCTCCGATCGTCTTTCAGTCATGACTGCATGATACCAACAACGTCATTCTTGCCAAGTTCTACAAGCCCGTCTACCTCGTATTGATTCATGTGTTTACCGTCCCATCTTTCCAAATTGTTCCCCGTGTTGCCTGGCGTTAGACTCCTATCTATTTTTAAACTCTCTGTGTTTTTCTTATTCTGGAGAGTTCAGTATTGACAATTTCCTTCTCCTTTCTTTTAATTTTTATCGAAACTGTTGCAATCTGTAGAAACCACTGCACCCCTCACAAACCTGTCCGCAGCCCCAATTATACGATTCACTAGGGCACTGGTCCCAGCATGGTTTAGATAGAGTCATTCACATGGAAACAGGTCCCTCCATCCCCATTCAAACCCACTTATCTCTTCTTTTCACGTTCTGATCACTTCGACCCTATGCCAATTTACCGATGACTCAATTAGCAACCTGTTTGCTTCTGCTTTTTAATTTATTTCCGACCTGTTCAAATTCCCTCAGCAGAATCTCTTTACTTGGATTACCTATATCGCTGGGACCAATATGGACCATGATACCTGCATCTTTCCCATCTCTCTAAACTCCTATGCATGCCAGATGAGAGAAATTCCGTTAAGTGTGTGTAGCAGAGCGGGGGAGAGTCACGAATGGCTATAGAATGTGGAGCGGGAAAGTGCAAGGGAGAGGAAGGTGATGGAGCGAGAGCGGTAGGGCATTAGGGGGAGGAGAAAGCCATGAAAAGAAGTGCAGGGAAACACAGAAATGAGCGGGGTGCGACAGCAAGAATCTTGATTGGACGAATGTCTTGGTGAGGGAGGGGTGTGGATGCTGGCACGGAATATAGAGACGTACGAAGTGACACTGGAAAGGAGGGAACAAAAGAAACAAGAACACGAGGGGAGTCAGACGTCAGGGAGGCCGCATGTGGCGTATCGTGGTCAGTGTTGGTCACCTTACTACAAGACTGATGTCGTTAACCTGGACAGAGTGCAGATAACACCCGAATGTGTTATCAGGACTGGAGTTGTTGAGATATACGAAGTAATTGGAAACGGTATGACATTATTGCTTGAATCGCAGGAGGCGGATATGTGATCTTATAGACGTGTATAAATTCTCAAAGGAAATTGACGGGGCGAATGCACGTTTTACTCTGTGTCAGGAATCAGGACCAGAGCAAATTGGTTTAAGGAAGAGGGCAACTATTTAATAGGAACCCGTGGGGGAGGGCAACCTTTGCACTCAGATAATGGTGGATATATATATATATCGAACTGCTAGAGCAGGAAGTTGCAGCAGGTACAATAACCACATTTAAAATACACGTGTTCAGGTACATGGATAGTTTGAGAATAATATGGGCAAAATATGGGCAGGTGAGACAAGCGCAAAATGGACATCCTGTATATCCATGACTCTAATTCACACATTATATTGAGAGGCAGGAAAAGGACGAGAATAGGAAATGATGTAGTGTCACGGGCTGGAGTGAATTCCCAGTAGGAATGAAAGAGTAATTCTAACCTCCTGCCTCGTTGTGCTGCAGATCCACTCCAGCAGTCGGCTGTTCTTGTCCAGCTCCCGATATCCTCTCCGGCTCCACCGCTTCATCACTTTTTCCCTCCGTCTCTCCTCTTCGCGCTTCCGGATATCCTCTCGTCCTGTATTTCACCACGACCATTTCCATGCCAATGCTCACCTCCCCATTTTCCTCCTTTATCTCTTCCCTCCAGTCTTTCTGCGTTTCTCCCTCCCCATCCGTCTCTCCGCTGTCATATTCTCCTTCCGTCACTCGCCTACACTCTCCATTCTGCCACTCTCTCTCGAGTCCCCTCTCTTCATTCTCTCTTTCCGTCCCCCTACCGCACACTTGCTCATTTTCTCTGCTCCCCTCACTCATATCCCTCTCCGTCTCTCCCCTCCACGTTCCCATCCCGCCCTCTGTCTTTCCCTGTCCTCCTCCCTCGTCACGCCCCGTGAGTTCGTTCTCATCTTCCCTTCCCCACATCTCCCCCCCTCCCTTTCTGGCATCTACCTCAATCTTGATACCTCTCTCGTCCCCATCTCCCTCCACCTGATCCGCTGTTTTGGTGGAATTCCTCCGCTGAGCAATCACTTTCATTAGCATTGGTCCAACCTTTTCACAGGTCACCCTGGGTGGAAGATGAACAGGTAAATGAGATTATTAGATCAGGATTCCGGGAATGATCAACAATGATATTTGCAACCGATTGCGACAAATAAATAATTAAATGTCATTAAGTGTGAAAAGGGGCGTCCAAAAGATTCACCAGGATTTTACCTGGGATTGTTGGACTTGCGTTGATACCAAGAGGGTGGGTACGTTATTCGTATTTGTTGTTGGAGCGCAGGAATGTGAGGGGAATCTTACCGAGGCGTTACGATCACAAGGGGAATAGAGAATGTGAACGCTCATATTTTGTTTACTTGGGGGGGAGGGGGAGCAGGAGGGGATAACAAACCCAGAGAGCTTTGACTTAACATTTAAGAAGGAGGTCAGCACCGACATTTGCGCTTGCTGGGTAGTCTATATCTAGAGCTACCAGAAGCAGAACAAGCGGAAAAAATGACGACGTTTCAAATACATTTGGAAAAATATATGGCTACGATGGGTTTATAAGGATTAGACCAAATGAAACCAGCGACGTTCGCGCGAACCGAAACGATATCAAGATTATTGGAGTCGCGGACAACGACGAGGGGTGTAAAAGAATGCAGCGGGATAGAGCTCCGCTACAGACGCGGGCTGATTGAGTTTAATACGAGCAGGTGTGAGGTCGGGGGTCGAATTTAAGGGAAAGGTATACACTTGATGGCATGACGTTTCCCAGCATTGATGTGCAGAGGGATCTTGTAGTCCACGTCCAGAGCTCCCTAAATGTGTCAGCACAAGTCGACAGAGTGCCAAAGAACGCGGATGGCGTACCCTCCTTCTTTGCTTGCGGCATTGGGTGGCAGAATTAAGAATCATGATTCAATTCTATAAGACTTTGGATGGACTGCATTTCGAGTGTTGCGTGCAGTTCTCGTCGCGGCATAACAGGAAGGATGTGAAGGCTTTGGGGACGGCGAAGAAGACGTATTTTCTACATTATAGAAGTATGCGGTCGATATTAGGGTGTGTTAGCTGCAATGTGATTTTGGACAAAAATTGGACTGTTTCCTTTGGAGTGACGGACATTCAAGGGAAACGTAATAGAAGTAGATAACATTATGACAGATATAACTAGATGTAACAGACAGTCCGTCAAAACCCTATCCAAAGGTGTCAATGTCAGCGTCGACGGGGCAAAGTTACTGTGAGAGTGACGAAGTTTAAACGAGACATTCGATGCACCTCTTTTACAGAGTGGTCAATGTCTGGAATGCGCTGCCAGGGGTGGTGCTCGAGGCTGATAGGATTGTCATGTATATGAAATTTCTCGATAGGCACTCGACTGTGATAGCTACGCATCCTGTGCAGACATGGAGATTACATAATGTTGGCAACATTTTCGTCACTGGGATGGTGGACCAAACTTATGTTGCCACATCTATGTAGATATGGACCTGCACTTCTATATTCCTTTGTATATCAATACTTTTAAAGGGCTTATCATGAGCCCTATGCCTTCCCCACACATTCGCACCCGCAAAATGCAACCTCACACTAGTTTGGATTAGACTTAATTGGCCATAAAACTGCCCATTTCAGAAGCGCGTGGAGCGCGGCAACTCTCTGCGCGATCTTCCCTGAGAAGGACCTGCTACAACCGAATACAATTGCTCCACCCATTTAAGTAAAACAAAAAGAGGACAATGGTTTAAGGTGAAAGGTGAACATGCAATAGGAATCTGAGGGGCAATTTCTTTACACAGAGATGTGCTACCAGAGGATGCAGTTGAGGCATGCCCGAAAAAACAATTATTAAAAAAAACCATAAATGGTTCATGGATAGGAACGGTTTTGCGAGATATAACCCAAACGAGGACAGGATTGGAGCATCTTGATCAGCTTGAGCAAGTTGGCCTGAGGGGCCTATTTCGATGTCGTGTGCCCCTATGTCTAAGACGCCAAATCTCTTGTCCACCTGCACGTATGAAACTATTTCCTGTTCACTGTTTCTTCCCTTTCACTCTATGTTGAACTTGAGTCTGACTTGTACTGTTCCATGTCTATGTTCTCACGGTAACATGTAATGACACGGGGTCGTGACCTGGGGAGGACGAGGTCTGAGGAAGAAGTGTAGCCAGGAGGAAGGGTATGCAGCGCGGAGAGTGGCCTGGAGGTCTCATGTCTTGAATGGATTTCACCTTTGTACCTCACACCCGCTTGCACATGTAACTCCACTCCGGTTCGGTGCCTTACCCATACGTGAAGCCCTCTGGCAGTGGATAGGGAATGTGTTTCCAAGGAAGGAGACAGACCGTGCGTAGGAGGAGCAGGACGTTCAGACAACTGATGAACAGGAATATCGCCCTCAGGGAGAGACCAGCTTCAGACGCCACCTGGGCAGAGGAACGGGAGAAACAACGATAAAGAACAAGGAACACATTGAGGTGATCTGGCCCTATGCTCCGCCAACTTTCATCCCAGCCGCTGCCTTCGATGCGACAATTTCTCATTCCTTCGCCACTTACTTCGCCTCATGGTCCATCTATCTATTTCAGAATTTTAGAACCACTTATCCTGCTAACTCTCAGACAAAAGGAGGATTTCAAGAGTCTGGCAATCGCATTTGATGCAGGTACTACGCTGACTTTATTTTGTGTATGGAGACTGTCCCGTCGGAAAGATGAGTGGGAAGCAAAAGGATTCGGCCATGTTCAAAGAACAACAGAAGATAACTAAAAAGACAATACGGTGAGAAAAGATGAGGTACGAAGGTAAGCTAGCCAAGAATATAAAGCAGGATAGTAAAAGCTTCTTTGGGTATGTGAAGAGAACAAAAATAGTTAAGACCAAAGTTGGACCCTTGAAGATCAAAAAAGGTGAATATATTATGGCGAACAAGGAAATGGCAGATAAGTTGAACAGGCACTTTGGATCTGTCTTCACTAAGGAGGACACAAACAATCTTCGTGCTATATTAGTGGCCAGAGGATCTGAGGTGACAGAGTAACTGAAGGAAATCCACATTAAGCAGGAAATGGTGTTGGATCGACTGATGGGACTGAAGACTGATAAACCCCCAGGGCCGGATTGTCTGCATCCCAGGTACTTAAGGAAGTGGCTCTAGAAATCGTGGATGCATTGGTGATAATTTTCCAATGTTCTATAGAATCAGGATCTGTTCCTGTGGATTGGAGGGTAGCTAATGTTATCCCACCTTTTAAGAAAGGCGGGAGAGAGAAAGCAGGGATTATAGACCAGATAGCCAAACATTTGTATAGCCGTAACAAGATCGAGTCACCATGGATTTACGAAGGGGAAATCATGCTTGAGTAATCTTCTGGAATTTTTTGAAGATGTAACTCGGAAAATGGACAAGGGAGAGCCAGTGGATGTAGTGTACCTGTACTTTCAGAAAGCATTTGATAAGGTCCCACATAGGAGATTAGTGGGCAAAATTAGGGCACATGGCATTGGGGGTAGAATGCTGACATGGAGAGAGAAGTGGTTGGCAGACAGGAAACAAAGAGTAGAGATTAACGGGTGCCTTTCAGAATGACAAGCAGTGACTAGTGGGGTACCGCAAGGCTCGGTGCTGGGACTGCAGCTATTTACAATATACATCAATGATTTGGATGAAGGGATTCAAAGTAACATTAGCACATTTTCAGATGACACAAAGCTGGGTGGCAGTGTGAACTGTGAGGAGGATGCTATGAGAATGTAGGGTGGCTTGGACAGATTGCGGGAGTGGGCAGATGCATGCCAGATTAAGTTTAATGTGAATAAATGTGAGGTTATCCACTTTGGTAGCGAAAAGGGGAAGGCAGATTACTACCTAAATTGCGTCAAGTTGGGGAAAGGTGAAGTACAACGGGATCTGGGGTCCTTATACATCAGTCTATGAAAGTAAGCATGCAGGTATAGCAGGCAGTGAAGAAAGCGAATGGCATGTTGGCCTTTAACAAGAGGAATCGAATCGCAAAGAGGTCCTTCTGCAGTTGTACAAAGCCCTAGTGAGACGACACCTGGAGTATTGTGTGCAGTTTTGGTCCCCTAATTTGAGGAAGGACATTCTTGCTATTGAGGGAGTGCAGCGTAGGTTTACAAGGTTAATACCCGGGATGGCGGGACTGTCATATGCTGAGAGAATGGAGCAGCTGGGCTTGTACACTCTGGAGTTTAGAAGGATGACAATAAACAATAGACAATAGGTACAGGTGTAGGCCATTTGACCCTTCGAGCCAGCACCACCATTTAATGTGATCATAGCTGATCATCTCCAATCAGTACCCCATTCCTGCCTTCCCCTGACTCCGCTATTTTTAAGAGCACTATCTAGCTCTCTGTTGAAAGCATCCAGAGAACCTGCCTCCACCGCCCTCTGAGGCAGATAATTGCACAGACACACACCTCCCTGTGTGAAAAAGGTTTCCTCGTCTCCGTTCTAAATGGCTTACCCATTATTCTTAAACAATGGCCCCTGGTTCTGGACTCCCCCAACATCGGGGACAAGTTTCCTGCCTCTAGCGTGTCCAAACCCTTAACAATCTTATATGTTTCAATGAGATCCCCTCTCACCTTTCTAAACTCCAGAGTATACAAGCCCAGCTGCTCCATCTCAGCACATGACGGTCCCACCATCCCGGGAATTAACCTTGCAAACCTACGCTGCACTCCCTCAATAACAAGAATGTCCATCACCAAATTAGGGGATCAAAACTACACAAAATACTCCAGGTGTGGTCTCACTAGGGCTCTGTACAACTGACGAGGAAACACTTTTTCTCACAGAGGGCGGTGTCTGTAGAATTCTCTGCCTCAGAGGGCGGTGTAGGCTGGTTCTCTGGATACTTTCAAGAGAGAGCTAGATAGGGTTCTGAAAAATAGCGGAGTCGGGGGATATGGGGAGAAGGCAGGAACGGGGTACTGATTGGGGATGATCAGCCATGATCACATTGAATGGCGGTGCTGGCTCGAAGGGGCAAATGGCCCACTACTGCATCTATTGTCTATTGGCTATTGCCTATTGTCTATTGCCCTACCATTACTCACCCATTCACACTAGCTGTATGTTATCCTACATTCTCATCCATTCCCTATACACTGTGGCTCAAGTCCACAGCTCCCTGGAAGTGGCAATGCAGATACTTAACTTGGTAAGAAAGGCATACGATTATGCTTGCCTTCGTAGTTTGGGGCATTGAGTGTAAAAGTTAAATATTGCAGCTTTATAAAAGATTGGTTTGGCCAAATTCGGAATGCAGCATGCAGTTCAAATCGCCCCATTGCAAGAAGGATGTGTAGGCTTTGGAGAGGCAACCGAAGAGTGTTACCAGAATGCTTTGTGGATAATAGGGCATTGACTATGTAAAGCAATTAAACAAACGTCTATTGGTTCCTCTGCAATGCCAGATGTTCCTCAGGGAGTCATGTTGGGCAGAAATAGCGTAGGCGGTCAATACCTTTACCCCAGAGTGAAATTGGCCAATATAAAGGCATAACTTCAAGATGAGAGGGACAACATTGTTACGTGTTACGATTTTTACATGGAGGTTGGTCGGTGATGGGATGGCGCTGCCAGGGGTGGTGTGGAAACAGGTAGAATAGCAGTAGTTAAGAGGTTTATAGCCTCGATATGCAGGGATATGGATCAAGGACACTCAGAAGAGATTACTCCCATAATCAGAGTGGACATTTTGGGGCAAAGTGGTTGTTCCTGTGCTGATTTGCATTCTACTCTCTACTCTATACTTCTCCTTCGGCTCACAATGGCTCAGTTGTTAGTGCTTCTTCCTCACAGCGTCAGAGACCCGAAATTGAACCTGCCTCGGGTGCTATCTATGTGTAGTTTCCGCGCCTTTCGTGTGACCATATCGACTTCCTCCGAGTGCTCACGTTTCCTCCGACATCCGAATGACGCACAGAGTGATGGATTGATTGATGTCTGTAAATTACCTACTGTGCAGTGAGTGAATGAGAAAGTAGTATAATATAGTACTAGTATGAGCAGGTGATCGATTGTCGGCCAAAATAAACCAAACTATCTTCTTCAACCATTTGGAACTGCACCTGACAAGGATTGCAAATGAAAGGCCCTCAATTGAGGAAAGATTTTGTGACCTAATTTGTTGACTGATCTCTCACCTTGACCAACAGGAAGATGATTGCCGAAGAACCGTTAGCCCCGGTGAACAGGGTGATTACGGTGGCACGCTTCCTCCCAAACAAATTTCCAACCTGGACAGCAGATGGAAAACAGCAGTCAATGACTCAGAATGTTTCAACACGTACGCAGAACGTGTTGAAACATTCAGCCCTAGCGCTACCCCCAGTGAATCAACTCAGTAAAGAAACATCCTTTTCTCGTCTATTATTAGGCATTTGAACGGTCCTTCCATAAGTTACGTTACTGCTACTTCACCTCAATCCCATTGCGGACATTGGACCCTGGAATGTGGAAGTGCAAGTGGATAGATTGCGAAATAAGGTACGTGGTATGTTTGCTTTTATGTTCTGGCTTTAGAGTATATGAGTCAGGAAGATATGATACAGCTTTGTGCACTTTGGGTAGATCGCATTAGGTGATCTATGTTTGTGCATTTGTGTGCAGTTCTGGTCGTCCAATTACAGGAAGGCTGTGAAGACTTTGGATCGGGTGCAGAGGAAGTTTAACAGGTGTCCGTGTTAGCGTGCCAGAGTCGGATTACCTGAATGATTTCTGGATTAGGGAGTTAGGTATTAGCTGCATGGAGAGGTTAGACAGATTATCATTGGTACATCTATAATGTCGGAGATTGCGGGGAGACCTGAAAAAAGCATGTTGAATTATGAATGGTACAGACAGGGTAGATAGTCTGATTTATTTTCCAGGATGGAAGAGGGCCTAGGTTCAAGATAAGGGGAGCAAAATTTAAAGGAGATGAGGCGGAAATTATTTTTCCACAAATGGCGGTGGGTACTTGGTATTGGAGGCAGATACCACAGCGGCACTTAACAGCATTTTGGACAGATGTATGGATAAGCAGTGAATATACGGATATGGCATATGTGCAATAGGATACGATTTCGCCTTAGCATCATGTTCGGCGCAGACATTGTGGGCCCAAAGACGTGTTCTTCTGCTGTATGTTTCTATGTTCTGTGTTTTGCACGCCGTATCTTCCCCTTTGCTCTGTTTATTGTACTTACGTTTGAAGTGATTGTATACCTCCCTCATAATCTATTCTGTTCGGATAGCATGCAAAACAGACATTCACTGTATGACTAATCTAAAGGGCCTGTCGCACTTGGGCGTCATTTGCGCGTCACGCAGACGGCGCGCAAAGATGTTGTACGTCCCAAAACCCTGGGGCGCCATTCGCCACCGCGCGTCACTGCCTACCTCACTATGCACCATGCGCGCATCATGTGCGCGGCACGATGCGCGCGTTGTGCGTCGTGACGCGTAAATGATGTCGTGTAAATTACGCGCAAATGACAGCCAAGTGGGACAAGTCCTTACGGAAGTAGATCTGCCATCATTGGGCGGAACAGTGATAGAACTGTAGCCTCACGGCGTCAGCGACCATGGTTCTCTCCTGTCCTCGGGTCAGGATGTGGAAATGGAATAACATAGAACAAATACGAACGGGTGCTCGATGGTCGGCGTGGACTAGAGAGGGCCTTGCTGTGTTGTGGGGGGTGGGGTGTGGAGAGGGGGTGGTGGGGTGGGGTGTCGGGGGAGGGTGTGGTGTGGGTGGGGTGTGGAGTGGATGGTGGGGGTGGGATGGAGTGTGGGGGGAGGGTAGGGGTGTGGGGGGGGTGAGGCTTTGGGTGGGGGGTGAGTTGGGTGGGGTGAGGCCTAAAATACAGACCTAGAGTCGTACTGTGGAATGGACAGTACCGAGGGAGCTCCGCAACGTGGGAAAGGCTGTACTGAACGAGAGCCCAACCTTGTTGGGGGATGTTGGGGGCAGCAGTTCGGAGAAAGAGCGGCACTGTTGGAGTGCTGGTGGAGCACCGCACTGTGGGTAGCGCAATGCTAAGGGGGCACAACATATTGGGAGGGGCAGTACTGAGTAAAGCGACAGAGCAAATCCATTAATCCGGCAGTCCCTCTAAGATGCCCACATAGCAGATACGAATCCCTGGTCTGATTGGGTCTGAAGCATTCTTGAGATTGCTTATCATAGGAGGATGCAAAACTCGCAAATATGTGGGGCGAGACAAAGTACATATGGTGTTGATAAGGGGAGAAGAATATTGAAGGCGAACTGTAACTGGGGGGAATATTTGATGGAAGACGACAGGGGTTGAAGGAGGAGTGAAAGTGGGAGAATCGGTGCGCATCGGTGACAGCAATGAGCGGAGGAATAGTGGGCAAATAATGGGATGATGTGTTACCATACATTAGAAAATTCAAAGTTCATACCGATAGCTTGTAAGCTACCCAAACGGAATATGAGATGCTGTTTCTCTAATTTGCATGTGGCCTCACTCTGCCAATGGAGGAGGCTTAAATGGCAAAGAAAGTTAAACCGGTTAGCATCGGGATATCTAGCAGGGCTAGGCGGACCGACCGCGTGTTACCGGGCGGATGATTAGAGAACACCTTGATGTTTGTTGTCAGTAAGAACATTCCTCCAGCTCCTATTAACGCGAACGCGGGAAAAATCAGCAGGGCCGATGCTATAACAGATGAGGCGGAGATTAGCGGAATGTGACAACATTTTTTATTAGGCGTACGTCTTCTCCTTCCACCCCCCCCCCCCTCTCTCTGTCTCTCTCCCTCTCTCCCTCTCTCTATATATGTATGTATCTATCTATCTATATATATATCTCTCTTTGTCTCTTTCCCCGTCGCTATCTCGCTTTATTTATCTCTCTCTATCTCTCTCTATCTCTCTTTCTCTCTCTCCCTGTCGCTCTCTCTCTTTATTTCTCCCTATCTCTCTCTTTCTCTCCCTCTCTATCTCTTTTTATTTCACAGGCAGAGAAGACACACACACACACACACACTCACACGCACGGACACATACAGCCACACACACGGACAGCCACACACATACAGATATCCACACGACGCAGAGAGCGAGAGAGTCACACACACAGACACACACAAGGACAAAAAACAACTACACGCAGGCAAAAAGTGACGTACACAAACGTGCACACATACAAACACTCGCACGTGCACCCATATTCAGGCAAACAACCATCACAGAGAAAGACACAGACATACACAAAGTCATGAACAACACACTCAGCCAAACACGCGCGCACACTCCCTCTCCCCTCACCCCCCCCACCCCCCCCCCCCCCCCCCCTCACTCCCCTACCCCCCCTCACTCCCCTACCCCCCTCACACACACTTGCAACCACGCTGAATGCTTAACTTACCCGCAGTGGAGAATGCGATCAGGAGCGTGCCTGTAGTGAACAGGAATCTGTGGAGATACAAATTCTCCCATTGAAAACCTTACACGTCTCCCACCCAATTTCGTCACCACCTCGTCCTGTGCAAAATTTCTCGACCGCAAATGTTCTCATTCCCAAAATTCCGACGTCGGGAACAGGCTGCTGACTAATTATCCTTTAAAACACGGAACACGCTACAAGACAGAGTTGGAACTGGACCTTCGGCCCACGGTGGTTTATTATTGTTACGTGTTTCGAAGGTATAGTGAAATACTGCGTGTCATCCAGGCAAATCCTACATCAATGCAAGAAAGGAAATAAATAATGTTCCCAACGTTTCGCTGCAGCTACAGAGAGACGAGCCCCGCAAGGATGCGGTGTCAGTGACTGCTCTACTCTCTATACACGACTGTGCTGCCAAATGCAGCTCTCATTCCATCTACAAATTTGCAGATGTCAACACAGTGGTGGGCCAAATGACGAACAATGACACGACTGACTACAAGAAGGAGATGGAGAGCTCACTAACATTGCGGCAGGACAATTTCTCTTCCTCAGTGTCAGCTGGGCGAACGAGCTAGTTGTCAACTCCTGGAAGGTGGTGAAATAAATGGTTCAATCAGCATCAATGGAGGTGGAAATGTTCGAGAGTTTCAAGTTCCTTGGCATTGATGCTGCTGCGCGGACACATGCGCCAGGCAAGAAGGGCATCACGCATTTTCCTTCATAGCAGACTGAGGAAATGCGGCATCGCTCAAGTGACTCTAACAAACGTCTGCAACATATTCTCGGGTTGCATCACAACTTGGTTTAGGAGGAGCTCTGCCACAGACCGCGAGAAATTGCAGAGTTGTAGATGTAACCGACTGCATCACACAGACTAGAATTCCCAACATTGACATTTACACTTCTTTGTGCAGCCTGGGAAATGCAGCCAAGTTAATCAGAGATATGACGCACCGCTCATTCACTCTTCTTCCCGCTCCCATCGAGAGTGAGAATGTAAAACCTTGAAAAATATAGGAAAAGCTTCTTCACCTCTGTAATCAGGATTCTAGATAGTCCTTCCATAAAATAGGTTACTATCTAATTCACCACTACCCCAATTCGGACTTTGGCCTTTGTCTGTGGAACTGATACACTAAAATGCTGAGAACTGTATTCTGCACTGGATCGTCCCGTTTACACTATCTATTATAATTGATTTTGTCGATTGTATTTTTGTCAAATATTATCTGATTTGTTTGAATAGTATGCAGTATAAAGCGTTCCACTGTACCTAGATGCAGGCGACAGTACTAGGTCTAAATCTGAACCTAAAATGCAAATAATAAACCTGCAGGGAATACAAAGAGGCACAATGGAAGATCGGGAACATTTCCTACGGGAGATATTTCAATTTGTCCGATAAGCGGAAAATAAGCTGTTTTCTCGACCTTGGCGTTACGTTGTTTAAAGCATCGGTATATTCTGCCCGACGGGAGAAATGGTGAGAACCAGGGTTGAATGGCTCTTCTTTGTGTTATATCCTTTATCCGATGCAGCGTGAAATGGAAATGGAATCAGTTGTGGGGCGGCTGCATTATGTGATTGAACGAGCTACAGCACATCCACAACTCTCTGCGATCTCTTCCGGTCGCGCAGAATTGTCCGCACGCCAAGCTGCGATGTACCCTGAAATGCGGATGTGTTCTGCGATACATCTGCAGAGTTGCTAAGAACCGTTGGAAAGATGCAAAACGCCCTTCCTTACTCGAAGCCATGTTAGGAAATAAGGGTGTTGGTGTGCTGTGTTTGCCCGTCAATGTGAATGCAACAGGTCAAATAGTCAATGATATTAACAACTTGATTTTAGTTCGGAGTCACGTGAGTGACTACGTGAAGACTCCGCCAGCACGCATGCGCGTCATATCGTCGAACGCATTGCGGAAGCGACAGTCGGGAGCCTCCTCCAGCGCAAGTTTTCAAAACTTACTGAAGGTAAGTCTTACCTTTTCTGGTGAGCGTGGCGACTCGGTGTAATTTCTTTTTCAGGAGGAAGCACCAAGGAGTCGCGCAGGGGAGAGCAGCAGCTGATCGCTGCTGTGGAAGCAGCCAGCAGCGTGCCGTCTCTCCAGCAGCCTCCCGGCTTCTCGCCGCTACAGACCGCAGGTGCGCCGCGGGCGGCGGCAAAACCACCCGGAAGTCGGACAGGACCGTTGACTCGGCTGGGTCCGGACCTGAAGACACCCCATTCACAGATAGGGACGGCGGGCGTCTTTCCCGCAGGAGCGTGTGGGGAGCAGTGCTCCAGCGTGACCTGCTTATGCAGGGGCAGAGTCACAGTGGGTCTCCTCGCAGACCCACGGCAGGATCCTTTCAAGGACTGTCAAATGTCTCACCCTCTTTGCAGGGGAGCATTAGGGTTCAGAGCTGGGCTGACACTGAAGAAAGGGCAATGGCTGAACAGTCAACTGTGGAGGGGTGCCAGAAGAGAGAGCAGCAGAAGAAATGTGGGGCATGGGAACACATGCTGTACCAACTCGGGAAGGACTGCCTATACAAAGCTGCAAGCCAGTACAAAATACATGGCTATAAACCAACTACAGGAGCAAGCCATTAACTCTACGGCTGGGAAATACATTGCTCCAGAGAACTCCATTGTCTTAAAGTACCAGCAGTCCATCTGGGGCAACAGGAGCCCATCTATAAGGAGCCAGGGTGGGAAGCTCGAGAGGAAACTGCTGGCTGCTAAAATCACAGCAGTACCAGGACAACTGATGGGGTTGATTTGCCTGAAGAGCTACGAGATGCTCTAGCAGACTGTGTAATACTCAGTGGAGATATAACAGTTAACAGGAAGGAGCATCATCAAGAAGTGCGGAATTATGCAAGACAACTAGCACACAGGCGCCAAAATTGCTGTTGGGGGACCTCCCGAAGCAGGTGAAAGATCTGCATGAGGAAGCCAAGGCTATAGGCCTGATCAAGGTGCCAAGCACCTCTAAAACCCACTATCAGCAGCGGCAGCACCCCTACACACCCACCAGACATCAGTACTATGGAAGACCATCTGGTGGTGAAAGCTCGAAGGCCGGCCCACCTGCACAGCGGTCTTTCAGACCATGGCCCAGCCCGGCATTCATGGAAAATGCGCCAACCCCAAGCAACACAATACCAGAAGAAACAAGTGCAGAGACAACCCACACAACACCGGCGGTAACCATGGAGGTAGGTGGGTCTGGTTGTCTATAAAAACATTGCATGTCCGATTCATCAAAAGTTGGTGGACGGTTGCACTTGTTTCATCATGTGTGCTGCACTTTTACCTCTGAACTTTTACATACTCGAAAGTATTCAGAATTACAAAATTGAATTTGTATACGAACTCCCTGTAGTTCAGCATACTTCAGCGTATTTCAGCATACGCCTAGCAGGAAGTTCATACTTCACAAAAAGAGAGAACAGCAGGCCATGCTGAACTGTTAAGACTAAACACAAAAGGGAATTGAGAAAACAATCAGAGAATTTCAAGAGTTCGTATCAAATATATTTATAAAAAACTAAAAAGATGGTGGTTGCCGCATCATTACAGTTTTAATCGAACTAAATACTTCCGTTCAGTATGCCCATTTCAAAATAGACACGTTTGTCACACACAGGATCATCGTAAATACCTGAAATTTATCTGGATGGGACAGCTATGGCAGTATAAGGCCTTACCCAATGGGTTGTCATCAGCACCCAGGCTATTACAAATTTATTAAAACCAGCTTTAGCATACTTAAGGAAACATAACCATATTATCATGGCTTACCTTGATGATATTCTAATTGTAGGTGAAAATTGGAACTGGCTACATTGGCAGTATCAGCCACAACACATTTTTTGTGTTTTTTTTTCTAAAGCTGGGATTTAACATACATCCAGATAAATCAAAATTGGAACCCTCCACTACCATGGATTATTTGGGGTTCACTGTTGACTCTGTTCATATGTCTATCACCTTGCCACCAAACAAAGTGACAGACTTGATGGGAGTATGCAAAAGCCTCACTGGCGTCAGGGAACCATCCATTCGGCAAGGAGCAAGAGTGATTGGGAAATTGGTGGCTGCGTTCCCAGCAGCACAATTGGACCACTCCATTATTAAAACCTGGAAGAGGGAAATTTTAGCTCTCAAAAATCATGCAGGCCATTTCGATAGGCCTATGCAACTACCAGGGAAAGCAAAATCAAAATAAAACTGGTGGATCGAAATGCTCAGCAATGTTCTAACCCCATCACTATCATATATCCCTAGGGTACATTACAGACTGATGCCAGTGCTAAAGGTTGGGGGAGCAACTAATACCACCGCAAGTTGTGGTGGTGATGATTGCACCAAAAATTATTCCTGTTTAAAGCACTAGGAATTAATTATCTAGAAATGCTGGGAGCGTTTCATGAACTCGGAGCCTACTGCTCAGATGAGCACCAGTTGCATGTACGGTACAAATTGTTGATACCACAGTGGGGGCCTATATATATAATCATATGGGTGAAATAAAGTCGATATCATGTGATGAATTGGCAAATAATATCTGGCAAATGTCTGGGAAAGAGATTTGGATCTCAACCACTTACCTTCCAGGTAAGCTAAATACAGTGGCAGACACCCTGGTCACGTAAAAAATTCAACGACAACATTAAATGAATGTTGGATCGGAAAGTGTTTACAGATATTATAGACCGGTATGGGACACCAGATATCGACCTTTTTTTCCATCCAGACTAATTCACCATCTCCCAACAGTACAAAGATGGCCTCAGAACTCTGCATCTGGATCAACAACGGCCAAGGTTGTTGGTACACCCCGTGACGGGAAAGTTATCCGTGCCATGACTGTATGAACTTGTTGATTTGCAGTTTCTGAACAGGCCATTTCTGGGATACGGATTCTCCGACAGGACGATCAATGCCATCTCAGCGTCGTGCAGGGAGTCCACGAGAAGACAGTACCTGACATAAGTCAGGAAATGGGAAGTGTTCTGCACCAGGACGGACACTACATATGACTCAGCCACCAATATGAAGTGCTGGAGTTCTGGCCACCCTTCATTTCGATGAAGGATTTGAGTACAGTGCCATTATTGTGCAAGGAGTGCCCTATCTAATATCTGGGCAGAGGGAGTGATCACTGGGCTATAGGATCACACCCGCTAGTACCTAAACGAATGAGGGGTATTTGTACTCTATCCCCCCCAGGCCCAGATACACCCATACATGGGACATAGGTATAGTATACACCATGTTACGAGGATGGACACCAATATCGGGGCTCACTCTGGACAAACTAATATCCCAGATGGGAATGATTATGGCACTTGGATCAGCACAACGGTTCCAGTCCTTACACAAGCTAGTATAGGACGTCATGTCTGTCACAAATGGCAGATAACCTGCTACATACAGGGGTACTTAAACAAGACTGACCCGGTTCCTCTGGCCAATATAGAGTTCTGGCCTATCCTGCAGATAGTCGGGCCTGCATAGTGACACATATTTTGCAATATGTAGAGTCACCAAGACACTAAGGGGCACGGAGAGAGCTTTCTCATAAGCCATAAATGCCCTCACCTAAGGTCACAGTGCAAACCATATCCAGATGGTTAGGGTGGTATTATGTGAAGCGGTGGATACTAATGATTCAAATCTCACTCCACCAGCGCTGCATCTACATCGGACGCTAAGATGATGGGAGTTCCTATGGACCACATCCTTTCCACAGCGGGTTGGAGCAATGAACGCATTTCAATGCTTTATAATAAACCCGTGGCCGCTCCTGAGACGTTTGCAGGGAAAATTTAAGTTCTGTAAAATAAATTACCCAATGTGGGGCATATTTTAGGTATGAATAATACCTTTATTGTTTTTCAGCACAGTGTCGTGTGTGAAATACGTTCATCCTCCTTCCCAGAATGGCAGTGTGTGAGCATGGTCTCGTTACAGGGCATGAAATCACAGACCTTTGAAATCTTCACGTAGTCACTCACGTGACTCCGAAGTAAAATAGTAAGATTAAATGAGAACTTACCAGTTTGAAGTTTGATCTTTATTTTATGAGGAGTTACGATGAGGGATTACGTGCCCTCCGCTCACAAAACCCTCTATTATAAAGTTCAACTGGTATGGAAGTTCTCTCTTATATTCTCTATTACTATATTAGTCTGGTATCTGTGATTTCACACCACTGCTTTGAAGAATGTCGCGCATGCGTGCTGGCGGGGTCATCACGTAATCCCTCATCGTAACTCCTCATAAAATAAAGATCAAACTTCAAACTGGTAAGTTCTCATTTAATCTTACTATTGTGAAGCTCCCCATAATTCCATGTGCTTATCATTCAATTTCCATGGTACCCAATCTAGATCTTTGGGACCATTGTAGTTTTTTTAAAAAACAGCACAGAAACAAGACCTTCGGACCAAGGCACGCACACTGAACATCATGCCATCTAAGTCAGTTTCACTTGCACGCATTTAGTCCCTATCACTCCAAACATTTCCGATACGTTTCCAAGTGTTATCTAAATGTTGATAATGTATCTGCCTTATGGTCTGAGTGCAGGTAGATGGGACTAGGGGAAAACAAATGGTCGGCACGGACTGGAAGGGCCGAGAGGGCCTGTCTCCGTGCTGTAATTGTTATATGGTTATATGGTTATATAATTGCCTTCTCTGGCAGCTCATTCCAAATACCTACCACCTTCTGTATCAAACATTTCCCCCTCAGTTGCAAACTAAATCCTTCCCCTCCCACATTATACCTATGTCCTCTGGTTCGTGATTAACTTTGGTAGAAGACTATCTGTATTCACCCTAATAATACCTTTTACGATTGTTTTACCTACATGAAACCATCGCTTAGCCCCCTGCACTTCAAGCAATAAAGTCCTCACCTGGTCAACGTCTCCCCATAGCTCAGGGGCTCGAGGCCTGATCAGGGAAGAATTGGCCTGTTCATTGTTTTATTGCCAGTACATACGATAGTTAAACATTATTCACTTCCTTGACTCACAGTGCTTACATTGTGTGAATGCACTACCAGTGAATGTTTTGATTGTACTGGTGTATCGTAAGATTTGCTTGTACAGGACGCAAACCAACGCTATTCATTGCATCTTCGGAACACGTGAGAACAATAAACCAAATCGAGATTTTTCTTACAGAGGGTGGCCAGTGCCTGGAACGCACCGCCAGGGTGGAGACAGATACTGGAGTGGCATTGCGGAGATTTTTAGGTACATGAATTTGTTGGGAAAGGTGCGATATGGATTGTGAGCGTCAGTAAACGTTGGTCTTGGCATCATGATCCACACATTCCTTGCGGGTCGATGGCATGTTTGTCTGCTGTATTACCCGATGTAACAGAGAAACATGGAAACATAGAAACATAGAAAATAGTTGCAGGAGGAGGCCGTTCGACCCTTCGAGCCAGCACCGCCATTCATTGTGATCATGGCTGATCGTCCTCAATCAATAACCCGTGCCTGCCTTCTCCCCATATTCCTTGATCCCACTAGCCCCGAGAGCTCTATCTATCTCCCTCTTAAATCCATTAAGTGATTTGGCCTCCACTGCCCTGTGTGGCAGGGAATTCCACAAATTCACAACTCTCTGGGTGAAAACGGGTTTTCTCACCTCAGTCTGAAATTGCCTCCCCTTTATTCTAAGACTGTGGCCCCTGGTTCTAGACTCACCCAACGTTGGGAACAATTTTCCTGCATTTAGCTTGTCCAGTCCTTTTATGATTTTATATGTTTCTATAAGATCCCCCCTCATCCTTCTGAACTCCAGTGAATTCAAGCCTAGACTTTTCAATCTTTCCTCATATGACAGTCCCGCCATCCCAGGGATCAATCTCGTGAACCTACACTGCACTGCCTCAATCACAAGGATGCCCTTCCTCAAATTAGGAAACCAAAACTGTACACAATACTCCAGATGTTGTCTTACCAGAGCCCTAGACAACTGCAGAAGAACTTCTCTACTCTTATACCGAAATCCTCTTGTTATGAAGGCCAACATTCCATTAGCTTTCTACATTGCCTGCTGTACCTGCACGCCAACTTTCAATGACCGGTGTACAAGGACATCCAGGTCTTGCTGTACCTCCCCCTGAACTAACCTAACCCCATTGATATAATAATCTGCCCCCTTGTTTTTGCCAGAAAAGTGGATAACCTCACATTTACAGTGGCTTGCAAAAGTATTCATACCCCTTGAACCTTTCCACATTTTGTCACGTTACAACCACAAACGTTAATGTATTTTATTAGGATTTTATGTGATAGACCAACACAAAGTAGCGCATAATTGTGAAGTGGAAGAAAATGCTATTGTCAGATCAGCTATTGCAATCAATCCATACTCAAGTACAACATGGATAAGATCCAATCTGTCTATTCCTGTTATAATTGTATACACCTCTTGAAGAACACCACTCATTCTCCTGGGCTCCAAGGAATCTCACAGGCCGTCGACTACTGTGTTTTCAGAGGGGCTGCTCCGCTGTACTTTGTCCTTGGTAGATCCTGCCTTTGGACTCCATTTACTCATTCCGATTTATGTCTAAGGTAGGCTTCCCTCTGACAAGTTTGATTGTACGAATGCATAGTATTGTTTGCCTGAATGGCGCTCAAACACAGGAATTCATGACATCGCGGTACACGTCAGCATTAAGAAACAACACCAATAATAATGGCAGATATCAGTCGCAGAACGGCAATGTATTGAGTACGTTTACTGTAGGTGTCGACGCCACTTGTCTCCCGATGCCTCTTTCCTGTCACACAAATACCTCCTCCCCCCCCCCCCCCCCCCCCGCGCAACGTACGAGGGACTTACATGCCCATGAGGCGGGACGCCAAGATGCCACAATAGTCTAGCAGGATCCCGTTGACCACGGCTGCGAAGTTCCTAACGAAATAGCCGATCGTGAAGATGAGAGTGAAGCGGTCATCCTGCGGAACGCAGGCATCTGAGAGAGCGAGGAAGTGAGAGTGGTTAGCGGGGTGTTAGATAATCGAAAGAGCAAAGGAGTGGTCCGCGGGAAAGGAGACCAAGAGAGACACATAAAGAGAGAGATAGAGAGAAACACAGAGAGAGACAAAGAGACAGAGAGAGAGAGAGATTCAGGATCAGGACAGGTTCAGGATCGGTTCCTATGGATTGGAGGATAGCTAATGTTATCCCACTTTTCAAGAAAGGAGCGAGAGAGAAAACGGGGAATTACAGTCCAGTTAGCCTGACGTCGGTGGTGGGAAAGATGCTGGAGTCAATTATTAAAGAGGTAGTAATGGGGCATTTGGATAGCAGTAAAAGGATTAGTCCAAGTCAACATGGATTTATGAAAGGAAAATCATGCTTGACTAATATTCTGGAATTTTTTGAGGATGTGACAAGTAAAATGGATGAAGGGGTGCCAGTGGATATAGTGTATCTAGACTTTCAGAAAGCATTTGATAAGGTCCCGCACGGGAGACTGGTGACTAAAATTAGAGCACATGGTATTGGGGGTAGGATGTTGACATGGATAGAAAATTGGTTGGCAGACTGGAAGCAAAGAGTAGGAGTGAACGGGTCCTTTTCAGAATGGCAGGCACTGGTGAGTGGAGTGCCCAAGGCTCGGTATGGGGCTGCAACTGTTTACCATAAATATTAATGATTTGGAAGAGGGAATTAGGAGCAACACTAGCAAGTTTGTGGATGACACAAAGCTGGGTGGCAGTGTGAACTGTGAAGAGGATGTTAGGAGGTTGCAGGGTGACCTGGACAGGTTGAGTGAGTGGGCAAGTGCGTGGCAGATGCAGTATAATGTGCATAAATGTGAGGATATCCACCTGGCGGCAAAAACAAGGGGGCAGATTATTATAGCAATGGTCTCCTAATTATAGGAAGGATGTCAAACAAAGTAGAGAGAGTACAGAGGAGATTTACTAGAATGTTGCCTGGGTTCCAGCAACTATGTTACAGAGAAAGGTTGAACAAGTTAGGTCTTTATTCTTTGGAGCGCAGAAGGTTAAGGGGGGACTTGATTGAGGTATTTAAAATGATGAGAGAGATAGACAGAGTTGACGTGGATAAGCTTTTCCCATTGAGGGTAGGGAAGATTCAAACAAGAGGGCATGATATGAGAATTAAGGGACAGAAGTTTAGGGGTAACGTGAGGGGGATCTTCTTTACTCAGAGGGTCGTGGCTGTGTGGAATGAGCTTCCAGCAGAAGTGGTGGAGGCAGGATCGATTTTAACATTTAAAAGTAAAGTGGATAGGTATATGGACGGGAAGGGAATGGAGGCGTATGGTCTGAGTGCAGGTAGATGGGACTAGGGGAAAACCAATGGTCGGCACGGACTGGAAAGGGTGAGAGGGCCTGTTTCCATGCTGTAATTGTTATATGGTTATATGCTTAGGTAAGGGGGAGGTGCAGCGAAACCTGGGCGTCCTTGAACACCGATCGCTGAAAGTTGGCATGCAGGTACAGCAGGCAGTGAAGACAGCTAATGGAATGTTGGCCTTCATAATAAGAGGATTTCAGTATAGGAGTAAATTCTAAATAAGTAGAGGTTCGCGAAACTCGGATATTTGTTTTGCAGGTGCATCCAAGGATGAGGGGAATGAATATATATTTATCTATATCATCGAAAGTGGCATAGATAGTTTAGATCATAAGCCTTTTTTCCCAGGTTGAAAATATCAAAGGCTACAGTGGTTCGCTAAAAGGTTGAGTCTAGAAAGGAGATGTGATGAGCCAGGTTTTTTTTACGGAAAGAAGGATTGGTGCATGTAAATGGATGGGCATTATGGGACAGAGAGAGAGAGAGAGAGGGAGTGGGGAGAGGGGGAGAGGGGGAAAGAGAGAGAGAGGGAGTTTGGGATGCTCTCTCTCCCGCCTTTCTTATAAAGTGGGATAACATTAGCAACCCTCCAAGCCACAGGAACTGATCCTGAATCAATAGAACATTGGAAAATTATCACGAATGTGTCCACGATTTCTAGAGCCACTTCCTTAAGTACCCTGGGATGCTGACCATCAGGCCCTGGGGATTCATCAGCCTTAAGTCCCATCAGTCTACCCAACACCATTTCCTGCCTAATGTGGATTTCCTTCAGTTCATTCTTCACCTCAGATCCTCTGGCCACTAGTACATCAGGAAGAATGCTTGTGTCCTCCTTAGTGAAGATGGATCCAAAGTACCTGTTTTAGAGGAAGAGAGTGAGGGAGAGGTGCAGGGAGAGTGAGCTTTGTACTGATTAATTGTGAATAGTATTGGGCACAGGGGATTAGCAACGTAACAGAAAAGCTGGGCTTGTCCGCTGACAGGTCAATGATCTGCAGAACTGACCAACCAGCTGGGGCGGCATGGTGTCGTAGCGATAGCATTGGTGCCTTACAGCGCCATGGACCCGGGTTCGATCCTAACTACAGGTGCTGTCAAAATGTCATGTGATAGGAACAGAAATCGACCATTCGGTCCATTAAGTCTACTCCGCCATTCAATGGATGAACTATCTCTCCATCTTAACCCCATTCTCCTGCGTTGTCCCCATAACCACTGACACCAGTACTAATCAGGAGTCTTTCTATCTCTGCCTTAATATATCTATTGAGTCTCTCCCGTTCCTTGATCGACGTTCGACGCCACTGTCTTCGGCCTTCCCGTGAGCCCCCCCCCCCCCCCCCCACCCCCCCTGCACCCCCCCCCCCCCCCCCCCACTCCCCGCGAACCAGAACACTCACCGGTGTCATTCCTCGGCTCAGGATCGCTGAAGTTACGCAGCGAGGGACAGAGGTCAGCGAAGTAATCTTCCTTCTTAAGCACGAGGACCAGGGAAGGCCAGCCGGCGAACAATCCCGAAAAACCCAGGCACTCCATGACCCCGGTGGTAACGATCAAAAGCAGTTTGACCCTCTCGCCCAAACAACCCATCTCACATTTAGTGCAGGGAATCGCTCTGGGCACACACAGTCGTGGCTTGTTCTCCGATAGATCACTGCTCCAACAGCTCCGTCTGTGCGACGCGACCTCGGCACTGCGCAGTGAACAATCTGACGCTTTCTCATCGGCATCGCCTCTTGTCATCGCAATATTGCCTCCATCCCACTGACCGACGGAATAGGTTTGCTAAAAGCTGAAAGGTAAAAATGTAACCATTCTGGTTTATTTGTGATGACAAATGCAATCAGAATGCAGTGAGACATGTTTTATTGGCACGGAGAAAATTAACATTGTGTGAGAGCCCAAAAAATTCAAACCTCAAACAAATATTTCAGCTAGTTCACAACGAGACAATAAACAACCTGCAGAATGCTGTCTTCGAGCGTTGAGAGAAGATAGTCAATGAGGCGTACACTTTGCAGAGGGTGCGGGAAAGATTCACTAAATGTTCTTGATCGTTCCAGGATAGTTTCAAGAGGAGCGAGAGGGAGAGAGACGTAGGAGAGGGGGAGAGACAAAGAGGGGGAGAGACGAAGAGGGGGTGAGAGGGGGAGAGGGAGAGGCAAAGTTTGGGAGGCACTCTTTCCCGCCTTTCTTAAAAAGTAGGATAACATTAGCAACCCTCCAATCCACAGGAACTGATCCTGAATCAATAGAACATTGGGAAATTATCACCAATGTGTCCACAATTTTTGGAGTCATTTCTTTATGTACCCTGGGATGCTGACCATCACGTCATGGGGATTCATCAGCCTTCAGTCCAATCAGTCTACCCAGGGGGAGAAGGGGAGAGGGGAAGAAGAGAGCGAAGGGAGGAGAGGGAGGGAGAGTGTGGGAGACGGATTCGGAGAGGGAGGTAGTTAGGGAGAGGGAGAAGGAGAGGGTGCGAGGGAGATAGCGAAAGGTAGAGGGAGGGAGAGCGAGGAAGTGCGAGAGAGGGAGGGAAAAGGAGGGAAAGGGGGTGAGGCGGAGAGGAAGAGAAGGAGAGATAGGGGGGAGGGAGAAAGAGGAAGGAGGGGAAGAGGAGAGGGAGAGAGTGAGGAACAGTGAGAGGGAGAGGGTGTGGGAGGAAGAGTGGGAAGGGTTTGTGCTGATTAATGCTGTGTGCTGATTAATGTTGGTTAGTTTTAGGCACAGGGGATTAGCAACGCTACAACACAGCTGGACTTGTCCACTGACAGGTCAATGATGTCCCTTCTTCTTCTTGCTAATGAAACATAAATAAACCAAAGGAATAGTTATATCTCAAGCTGGGTGTTGCGCAGCCAGTTTGTTGTCTCCACGTCAATGTCTGCCAGGCCCTGAGCTCCATTTGGTGGGTGTAGAGCGGGCACCTAGAGATGACATGGTTGGCTATCTGTTGTTATGCTCTGCATTCACTGGCTGGGCTCTGTCAATCTCTCTCCCTCTTTCTCTGTCTCTCTCTCACTCCCTCTCTCCATGTCTCTCTCTCTTTATTTATCTCTCTTTCTCGCTCTCTTGCTTTCCTGATCTCTACCTTTCTCTACCTCTCTCTCTCTCTTTCTCTCTGCCCCCCCCCCTTGCTCTCTCCCTCTCCCTGTCACTCAAACTTTATTTATCTCTCTTTCTCTCTCGCTCTCTTGCGTTCCCAGTCCTCTCTCTCTCACTCTCTCCATGTCTCTCTCTCTCTCTCTCTCTCTCTCTCTCTCTCTCTCCCCCTCCCCTCTCTCTCTCTCTCCCCCCTCGCTCTCTCTCCCCCCTCTCTCCTCTCTCTCCCCTCTCTCTCTCTCTCCCCCCCCCCCCCCCCCCCTCTCTCTCTCTCTTCCCTCTCCCTCTCTCTCCCCTCTCCCTCTCTCTCTCCCCTCCATCTCTCTCAATCTACCGATCTCTCCATATTTCCCCCTCTCTTATGAAGGGAATATCATGCTTGACCATTCTTCTGGAATTTATTGAGGATGCAACTGGGAAAATGGACAAGAGAGAGCCAGTGGATGTAGTGTACCTGGACTTTCAGAAAGCATTTGATAAGGTCCCCATAGGTGAATAGTGGGCAAAATTAGAGCACATGGTATTGGGGATAGAGTGCTGACATGGATAGAGAAGTGGTTAGCAGACAGGAAACAAATAGTAGGGATTAGCGGGTCCCTTTCAGAATGGCAGACATTGACTAGTGGGGTACCGTAAGGCTCAGTGCTGGGACCGCAGCTATTTACAATATACATCAATGATTTAGATGAAGGGATCAAAAGTAACATTAGCAAATTTGCAGATGACACAAAGCTGGGTGGCAGTGTGAACTGTGAGGAGGATGCTGTAAAGATGCAGAGTGATTTGGCCAGGTTGGTGTGTGGGCAGATGCATTGCAGATGCAGTTTAATGTGGATAAATGTGAGGTTATCCACTTTGGTGGCAAAAAAGGAAGACTGATTATTATTTAAATGGCGTCAAGTTGGGAAAAGGGGAAGTACAACCGGATCTGGGGGTTCTTGTTCATTAGTCAGTTAAATTACGGTATAGCAGGCAGTGAGGAAAGCGAATGGCATGTTAGTCTTCATAACAAGAGGAATTGAGTATTGGAGCAAAGAGGTCCCTCAGCAGTTGTACAGGGCCCTAGTGTGACCACACCTGGAGTATTGTGTGCAGTTTTCATCCCCTAATTTGAGGAAGTAAGGGATAGAATAAAACTAAAAGAAAAGGTGTATAACACAGCAAAGAGTAGCCAGAAACCAGAGGATTGGGAAACTTTCATAGGACAACAGAAGAAAACAAAACGGGCAATACGGACTGAAAATATGAAGTACGAGGTGAAACTGGACAGGAATATAAGGAAGGACAGTAAAACCTTCTTTAGATATGTTAAGGGAAAAAGATTCACAAAGTCAGATGTGGGTCCCTTGAAGGCACACACGGGTGAAATTATTATGGGGAACAAGGAAATGGCAGAAGAGTTGAACAGGTACTTTGGATCTGTCTTCACGAAGGAAGACACAAACAATCTCCCAGATGTACTGGAGGACAGAGGATCCAAGGGGGTAGAGGAACTGAAAGAAATTTTCATTTGACGAGAAATAGTATTGGGTAGGCTCATGGGACTGATGGATGCTAAATCCTCTGGGCCTGATGGTCTGCATCACAGGGTCCTCAGGGAGGTGGCTCTAGAAATAGTGGACACATTGGTGATCATTTTCCAATGTTCAATAGATTCAGGAGCAATTCCTGTGAATTGGAGGATGGCTAATGTTATCCCAATTTTCAAGAAAGGACGAGAGAGAAAACGGGGAATTACAGACTAGTTAGCCTTTGGTGGTGGGAAAGATGCTGGAGTCAATTATTAAAGAGGTATTAATGGAGCATTTGGATAGCACTAATAGGATTAGTCCAAGTCAACATGGATTTATGAAAGGGAAATCATGCTTGACTAATCTTCTGGACATTTTTGAGGATGTGACAAGTAAAATGGATGAAGGGAGCCAGTGGATGTAGTGTATCTAGACTTTCAGAAAGCCTTTGATAAGGTCTCGCACAGGAGACTGGTGACTAAAATTAGAGCACATGGTATTGGGGGTAGGGTGTTCATATGGATAGAAAATTGGTTGGCAGACAGGAAGCAAAGAGTAGGAGTGGATGGGTCCTTTACAGAATGGCAGGCAGTGGTGAGTGGCGCAATGTTCGGTGTTTGGGCCAGAACTGTTTACCATATATATTAATGATTTCAATACAGGAGTAAAGAGGTTCTCTGCATTTGTATAGGGCTCTGGTAAGACCACAGCTGGAGTATTGTGTACAGTTTTGGTCTCCTAATTTGAGGAATGACATCCTTGTGATTGAGGCAGTGCAGCATAGATTCATGAGATTGATCCCTGGGATGGCGGGACTGTCATATGAGGGAAGATTGAAAAGACTAGGCTTGCATTCACTGGAGTTTAGAAGGATGAGGGGGATCTTATAGAAACATAAAATTATAAAAGGATTGGACAAGCTTTGATTTAACCTTCTCCTTCTGAAATTGCAGATTAAAAATTAATTATATGATGATCACTACCTCCAAGCGGTTCCTTTACCTCAAGTTCTCTTATAAAATCTGGTTCATTGGACAACACTAAATCCAGAATTGTCTTTTCTCTGGTCGGCTCCATTACAAGCTGCTCTAAGAATCCATCTCGGAGGCACTCTACAAACTCTCTTTCTTGGGGTCCTGAACCAACCTATTTTCCCAGTCTACCTGCATATTGAAATCCCCTATCACCACAGTGGAAGTACCTTTATTACATGCCATGTTTAGCTCCTGCTGCAACTTACACCCTACATCCGGGCTACTATTTGGGGGTCTGTAGATAACACCAATTAGTGACGTCTTGCCTTTGCAATTCCTCAACTCAATCCACAGTGACTCCACCTCGTCAGTCCCTATGTCTTCCCTCACAAGGGTCTGAGTTCCATCCCTCACCAGCAGAGCTACCCCCCCCCCTCCACCTCTGCCCACCTGCCTGTTATTTCCATGTATAACCCTGAATATTAAGTTCCCATGCCAGATGCTCCTGCTGCCACGTCTCACTAATCCCCACAATGTCATATCAACCAACCTCTAACTGAGCCTCAAGCTCATCTACTTTGCTTCTTATACTTCCAGCATTCATATACAATATTTTTTATTTCTTACGCATCTCACCTTTCACATCGATCCCTATTACACTTGGCCATACTCTTCTATTTCTTTGTGAGCTTTCTTTCCCACTAATTCTGGTGTCATAACTATCCCTTTACTCCCTTTCCCTTTAACTCCGTCCTTGAATATCCCATTTGACCCCCCCCCCCCTTATTTAGTTTTAACCCACCTGTGTAGCGCTGGCCAGAATGCCAGTCCCCCACCTGTTATGGTGCTATCCATCCCTTTTGTACAGCTCCGCCTTACTCCAAAACAGATCCCAGTGGTCTTTGAATCTAAATCCCTGCCCCCTGCACCAGTTCCTCAGCCACATATTCAGGACCTGTATCTCCCTGTTCCTGTTTTCACCAGCATGGAGGAACTGGAAGCAAACTGGAGATAACCACCCTGGAGGTTCTGCCTTTCAGCACTTTTCCGAGCTCTGGTTCTTGGCACCAGGGAGGCAGCACGCCATCCTCGAATCCCATCTGTTGCCACAGAAACCCCTGTCCGTACCTCTCACAATGGAGTCTCCAACTACCATGGCGTTGCCTGACGTCAGCCTCTTTGATTTTGGCTCAACAGCCCTTTTTGCTTTGCAAGCCAGTGTGCTGCTCAGTGCATAAACGTCTTCTGTCCTGACAGCTTCTAAGTGGGTGAACCGGTTCACCCACTTAGTGGGCCAAATGGATTCTGGGACTCATAGTTCAGTCATTCATGACTGGTGGACTCACAGTTCAGTCACTCACGGCTGTTTGACTCTCAGTTCAGTCACTCACGGCAGGTGGACTCACAGTTCAGTCACTCATGGCAGGTGGACTCACAGTTCAGTCACTCACGGCTGGTGGACCCACAGTTCAGTCTCTCATGTCCGTGTACAAATGTGGCGCCAACAGACGAGAAGCCAAAGCAAAGAAGTTGAAACCAAATAACCGAATGGAAACAAAGCCGAAACGCCAAATAACCAAAAACGTACGAAGCTGAAATGCCAACTAATCAAGAAGGTGGGATGCCTAAATGCAAAGTAACCAAAAGGGCAGGACAACTTCAAGCCATCTAACCGAAAGGCTGCGTCACCTAAAAGCAAACTTAACGAATGGCCGCTCTGCTGAAAGGCCACCTACCCGCAAGGCGACGTCATTTACAAGCCAACGAACCGAATTCCGCTCAACAGAAAATAATGGACATGATGTTGCCAGAGGGCGGGACATGTCAGCGATTGGTCCAGACCAACACGGCCATCACATCACTGTGGAGGGATGAACATTGACCCACACTCCGGTCAAACTGACCCACAGCCCACGGAGGGTGGCCGTGGGAGAGTGAGTGCAGTCCCGATGCATAAATGACCATCAGGACAGTTCACTCACTCATGGCACACACCCTCCATCTCACACACACACACATTCTCCTTCTCTCTCACACACCAACCATCTCTCTCTCACACCCTCCATCACACAAGCACCCACCCACCATCTCACACATACACACACATCATCCATCACCCACACACACACCCTCCAGCACACACACAACCTCCATCTCACACACACACTCACACTCTCCATCTCACTCACACACACATTTGCACCCTCCATCTCTCCAACACACACACACACCCTCCATCTCACACACACACACCCTCCATCTCACACACAACCTTCCATCTCACACTCATACACACACACACACGCACCCTCCATCTCACACACAACCTTCCATCTCACACACATACACACACACACACCCTCCATCTCACACACACACTCCATCTCACACACACCCTCCATCTCTCTCAACACACACACACAACCCTCCATCACACACACACACACACACACACCCAGCACATGAAAGAAAAACTCTCTTGACTATACTCATGCCCGACTTCTGGACTGAGGGCGGCCTTGGACTCAGGTCCCACTTCTGGACTCAGGTCTGACCTCTGGACTGAGCCGCACCTCTGGACTGCGTGTGACCCGTGGACTGAGCGCAACCTGACTGAGCACAACCTGCGGTGTGAGTGTGACTTCCTGAGTCAGCCACAGCTTGTTGACTCACAGTTCACACAGCAGGGCTTGTAGACTCACAGTTAACGCACTCACAGCTTGTAGACTCACACTTCACTCACTAACGGCTGGTGGGCTCAACTCTCACGCACAGATTCTGGGCTTACTGAATCTCACTGCGCTCCGAGGCTTTATTCTCATTGCTCCCAGAAGGGGCGTTACCTTCATGGTGACAGGCAGGCGAGAAGACCAATCTGATGATCTCAAGATATTTTAAACCTTCATAACTTTTCTTATATTTCACCGATCGTAACATAACTTTGTGGCTTGGAGCAGAGGAGAATGGTGAGTGAGGTGTCAAAAATCCTAGCCTTTCTGTGCACATTTAATTACATCGCAGACCGGAAGTGGTCAAGATGAGAGTTTTAGTAATAGTGCAGATAGATAGATAATACATTTATTGACAGTTCCCCAACCCAATCACCAAGTTCCCACTTAAATTGTTTCCACAGATGGTTCTAGTTGGAAAACTGTTCACCAAAGCAAACAAACATTTCCCCAGGTAATATAAACAATTTGAGCAAGGCTCCATTTTTGACCAATCACAAGATAACAGTGCAAAGATTCTGCAACATAATTAACAATACTTTACAACACCCCATTCTATAACCAAACCTGATCATGCATTTGCAACCCAGCTCGGCTCGTTCTGCAAAACCCTCATACATATTAACATTAGAGGGGACAACTGGATGTCACCCTGTACTTGACTTCCTCCCAGGGCCCAGATACCCTGGAGCAATTAAGACTCATGGCTTTGCAGCTTTTCACAGAAAGAGGACAAGCAGGCTTTGCAAATGCAGAGATCCTCTATATTGTGACATACTTATTTGGCCAATATTATCATTCCCCTCTTTTATTATACTATGAGAACTAAAAACAGAAAAAAAAACCCATTCTAGCCAGATATCCTAACATGAAGATGGTGATGTAATTTCTCAGAATTTCAAAGATCTTCCCGAGTTTTCATGGGTGTAGCTTCATGATTCCTGTCTGATGAGTCTCCAGCTCCCGAGTTTTCATGGGCGTGAATCCTCTCCATTCATCCTGTCATGTGCATCTGTTTTGGACTGTTCAAGGAGTATGATGTTATCTAGGAGAATCTTAAACATAGAAACATAGAAAATAAGTGCAGGAGTAGGCCATTTGGCCCTTCGGCCTGCACCACCATTCAATATGAAAAGGGCTGATCATCCAATTCAGTATCCCGTACCTGCCTTCTCTCCATACCCCATGATACCCTTAGCCACAAGGGCCACATCTAACTCCCTCTTAAATATAGCCAATGAACTGGCCTCAACTACCTTCCGTGGCACAGAATTCCACAGATTCACCACTTTGTGTGAAAAGTGTTTTTCTCATCTCGGTTCTGAAATACTTCTCCCTTATCCTTAAACTATGACCACTTGTTCTGGACTTCCCCAACATCGGGAACAATCTTCCTGCATCTAGCCTGTCGAACCCCTTAAGAAATGTGTAGGTTTCTATGAGGTCCCCCCTCAATCTTCTAAATTCTAGCGAGTACAAGCTGAGTCTCTCCAGTCTTTCTTCATATGAGAGTCCTGACATCCCAGGAATCAGTCTGGTGAACCTTCTCTGTACTCCCTCTACGGCAAGATTGTCTTTCCTCAGATTAGGAGAGCAAAACTGTGCGCAATACTCCAGGTGTGATCTCACCAAGACCCTTTACAACTGCAGTAGAACCACCCTGCCTCTATACTCAAATCCTTTTGCTATGAATGCTAACATACCATTCGCTTTCTTCACAGCCTGCTGCACCTGCATGCCTACTTTCAATGACTGATGTACCATGACACCCAGGTCTCGTTGCATCTCCCTTTTTCCTAATCGGCCACCATTCAGATAATAGTCTACTTTCCTGTTTTTGCCACCAAAGTTGATAACCTCACATTTATCCACATTATACTGCATCTGCCACGCATTTCCACACTCACCCAACCTATCCAAGTCACCTTGCAATCTCCTAGCATGCTCCTCACAGCTAACACTGCTCCCCAGCTTCGTGTCATCTGTAAAAGTGGAGATGTTGCATTCAGTTCCCTCGTACAAATCATTAATATATATTGTAATTAGCTGTGGTCCCAGCACCGAGCCTTGCGATACCCCAGTAGTCACTGCCTGCCATACTGAAAAAGTCCCTTTTACTCCTACTCTTTGCTTCCTGTCTGCCAGCCAGTTCTCTATCCATAGAAACATAGAAACATAGAAAATACTTGTAGGAGTAGGCCATTCGGCCCTTCAGGCCTGCACCGCCATTCACTATGATCATGGCTGATCATCCAATTCCATATCCTGTACCTGCCACAAGGGCCACATCTAACTCCCTCTTGAATACAGCCAATTAAGTGGCCTCAACTACTTAGATAAGTGGCAGAGAATTCCAGAGATTCACCACTCTGTGTGAAAAATGTTTTTCTCATCTCGGTCCTAAAAGTTTCCCCCCTTATCCTTAAAGTGTGACCCTTTGTTCTGGACTTCCCCAACATCGGGAACAATCATCCTGCATCTAGCCTGGGGAAGTCCAGGACAAGGGGTCACAGCTTAAGGATAAGGGAGAAATCCTTTAAGACCGAGATGAGAAAGACTTTTTTCACACAGAGAGTGGTGAGTCTCTGGAACTCTCTGCCACAGAGGGTAGTTGAGGCCAGTTCATTGGCTATATTTAAGAGTGAGTTGGATGTGGCCCTTGTGGCTAAGGGGATCAGAGGGTATGGAGAGAAGGCAGGTACGGGATACTGAGTTGGATGATCAGCCAAGATCATATTGAATGGCGGTGCAGGCTCGAAGGGCTGAATGGCCTACTCCTGCACCTAATTTCTATGTTTCTATGTTTCTATGTTTTCTAACCCCTTAAGAATGTTGTAAGTTTCAATAGTTTGTAATAAGCATTAAGTATATATATATTAGTATATACTTGACTATGAACTTTGTACACATCATAGTTTAATACCCCCGGTTTAAATAATATTTTTTTTAATGGAATACTAATTTTAGTGAATCATGGAGATGGATAAGTATCTAACATTCACTACAGAAGTCTTTAGATTGCTAGCCATGTTAGTATGGCTAACACTAACTACACTAATACTAGATGTAGTTTTTTTTCCTTTGCACACCCTACTAATTTCTCAATCTATTCCTTTTTTAAGATTAGTTCTTGTTATTATTATTTTACATTTGAGTGGAATTATAAATTAATGCAAAGGAGATATATATGTGAGAGAAACTCAAGGGTCTTGAAATTCACTATTCAAAGTTCAGGTGTAAGGTCGGGTATGTCAAACTGAACCATTTGTTCTATTATATATCCCTTTAGATAAAAGATGCAAAACTTACATACGAATATGGGGAATGGAGGAATACTGTTTTGTAGTTGGAATGTTAAAGGTATTAACGAACCAATTAAGAGGGTAAAGTATTAGCACATTTAAAAGCACTTAAAATAGATGTGGCATTTATCCAAGAGACACATTTTAAAAAAGAGGCAGAACATAGATTTAAGGCCAAATGGATTGATAAAGTCTATCATTCTTCTTTCACACACAAATCTAGAGGTGTAGCAATATTAATTCGTAAAGGCACTGCATTTAAACATACTTCAACAATAACTGATAGTGATGGTAGATATATTATTGTAATAGGAGAATTATACAAACAAAAAATGATTTTTGTCAATGTATATGGCCCAAATTTTGATAGTCCGCTGTTTTTAAAATATATATTTAATACCATCCCGGAATTATCACAACACAATCTATTAATTGGAGGAGATTTAAATTGTACACTAGATCCTTATTTGGATAGGTCATCACAACAACGGAAACTTAAATCGCATTCCAGTGAGTTAATAAATGCATATATAGATACTAGTAATATTAAAGATGTTTGGAGATTGCAAAACCCAACAGGACGAGAATACTCATTTTACTCACCTGTGCATAAAACTTATTCAAGAATAGATTATTTTTCTGGTAGATTTAAAACTCATTCCACTTACGTATAATTCAAAATATCATAATATTATAATTTCAGATCATGCACCTTTAACTTTTAAGATGAAAATAACTGGTAAAATGGAAAAACAAGGTCAATGGAGATTTAACCCACAAATTTTAAAAGACAAAATAACTCAAGAATATATCACATAACAGATCAAGATTTTCTTTGAAATAAACGATACGCCAGAAATATCTTCGTCCCTTTTATGGAAAACTTTTAAAGCGTATGTTCGGGGAATTATGATATCTTCTCAAGCATTTTATTAATAAAGAGAATCAGAAGGTACAACAGGCAATTGGAAAGGGAGATCAAACAGTTAGATACAGAGAACGCTGTTTAATCCCAACCATGATAAAACATAATAAAATCTTTGCATTGAAAATATAAATTAAATAAAATACAGTCAGACCAAGTTGTAAAACTATACCAATATACTAAACAAATACAATTTGAATTTGGTGACAAACCACCTAAATTATTGGCTCGTCAATTAAGAAAATTGGAAGGAGAAAAATTAATCTATAGGATTAAATCAGTTAAAGGGGAATTACTAGTACAAACTAAAGATATAAACGAGAGATTTTTGCAATGTTATAAAATATTTATATTCAGCTAAAACAAAAGAAAATCGGATAGGAGTAGAAACATTCTTAAAAAATTGTAATCTAAAAGGACTGGATTTAGAAGATAGAGAATTATTAAACGTTGAAATAACTACTAAAGAAATTGAAGAAGCTATTAGATCATTAGAAGCTATTAGATATGAAATATTCTGGTGTAGACAGAATTGCTCCCACTTCCTTATCGAGGTGATATACTGCTTCTGTGTACTATCCCTACAGGCTGACGTGAGAACATCCACAGTACGATCAGACAGTCCTCTCCCCAGGTATGGCCTCCTTAAAATCTGCAAATCAGCAGATCAATACGATCATGTAAAGGATGTTGATCCCCAGTTACTGGATTTACCAGTAGATTTTTATTCTTGGGAATAATCATGTGAGGCTGTCTTGCCATTTGTAACACACGAGGAAACCATGCTTGTGTAGGCCAATCTGGCACTACCAATACCCCTGAAGCGGAGTCCTGCTTGATCTTTTGCAAGCATCTGCTGATGAGACAGAATGGAGGAAATGCATACACAAACATTCCACCCCAATGCAGCGAGAAAGCATCCACCGCTGCTGCACCAAGATCTGGTTCCCATGAAACATTATCTGGGCAACTGATGATTTAATCTTGATGCAAACAAGTCAGTATCTGGCATTCCATACTGAACAATCACTTGATTAAAAACATCCTGATTTAACATCCATTCTATGTTATCATTGAACTGACGTGCCCTAGTGCCAGCTATAGTGTTGAATCTACCTGACAAATAAATTGTTGAAAGCCAGATATTTTTGTCAATGCTCCAGCTCCAAATCTGGTTAGCCAGTCCATCACAAGACTTGTGACTTGACTCCACCCATGTGGTTTACATATGCCACTGCTGTGGTGTTGTCAATCTGAACCTACACATGCAAGTCCCTCCTGGTAAAACAATAAGCTTTAAGCCCATACCAGGTTCCCAACAACTCTAAATAATTGATCCCTCTTAATTGAAGAAGGGATGTCTCATCAGCATTCCATCTGCCTCCACAGCTGGAAGACATATCTGTTGCACCCCAACCTAGTGCACTTACATCAGTCCGTAATATAATTGAAGGTGGTTCCACCAAAACCTTCCTAAATCTTTTTGAAGCATTTACTATCCACTATTGTATGTCAGAACTTGCCACAACTGACAACTGCATAGGCCTGTCAAAATGGCCCATTTGTATTCTCAGTGCCTGTTCCTTTGATCGGTGTAATTGTTGATAATGCAGAGGACCATACTGCACAGCTGGAAAAGCAGCCACCAATTTACCAATCAACCTGGCTACTTGTCTAACTGAAGGTCGTTGTTCTCCGAGGAGATTAACACAGTCCTAAATTAACTGTTGCAATTTATCCCTAGGCAAAGTTACCAACATGTGATTTGAATTAATGGTAAATCCCAAATGAGCAATGATTTGAACTGGTGATAATTTGGATTTATCTGGATGAATGACGAACCCTAATTGTTCAAAAGTGAATTTAACAACTGAAACTGACGACTGAGCTTCAGCATGAGTCTTTCCAACAATCAGAATATCATCTAAATAGGCCATTACCTCATGCTCCTCGGAGTAATGCTAACACAGGTTTTACCAATTTAGTAAATAGTCTAGGAGCTGAAGTTAATCTATTAGGCAGTGCCTTAAATTGCCACAACTGAGTCATCCAAATAAATTTCAATATCTTCTATCATCACCATGAATAGACACTGAGTAATATGCATCCTTTAAATCAATGCTTTCCCTATAACACCCTTTGGAAACTAGATGTTTGGCCGTGGAAAACGTTTCCATTTTGAAATGCCTATAACAAACAAATTTGTTCAAACTAATTAAATCCAGGATAATTCTACATCCCCCAGTCTTTTTAGACCTTGGAAAAATACTTGGGGGAATTCAGTTCCTTGCGAGGGAAGACATAGGGTCTGACGAGTCGCTGTGGATTGAGTTGAGGAATTGTAAAGGCAAGAAGACACTAATTGGCCTCCTCCTGCACCTATTTTCTACGTTTCTATGTGTTTCTGTCTCTCTCACCCTATCCCTCTCAACCCCTCTCTCTTTTTCTCTCTCCGTCTCTAAATCTCTCGTTCTCTCTTGTTCTCTCTCTCTCTCTTTTTTTTTTTTTCCCCAATGAACTTTATTCAGCAAAATGCATAATACAGCATATCAGAAACACTTTCAAAGGTTTCAATACATCAAGCAATCATTATAGTACAAGGGTACAGTCATTATTTACAATTCTCTCGACACCAGGCCGCAACCAGCGTTCTCTGTTCTCTCTCTCTCTCTCACTCTCTCTCTCTCTCTCTCTCTCTCTCTCTCTCTCTCTCTCTCTCTCTCTCTCTCTCTCTCTCTCTCTCTCTCTCTCTCTCTCTCTCTCTCTCTCTCTCTCTCTCTCTCTCTCTCTCTCTCTCTCTCACTCTCCTCTCTTCTCTCTCCTCTCTCTCTCTCTCTCTCTCTCTCTCTCTCTCTCTTTGTTTCACTCTCTCACCCCTCTCTTTCTCTTTCTGTTTCTCCCTCTTTCTTTGTCTCCCTCTCTCTCAAACAATCTCAAACAAATATTTCAGCGAACACTTTGCAGAGTATGCGGGAAAGATTCACAACATGTTGTTGTTTATTTCTGTGAGCAAATACCGGGACAACTGCCATACAGGAGCGGGAATAATTTGCATTTTATTGTCACCGATAAAAACAACCTTTTGTGGTACCAAACATGAGCAAATCAGACATACCGAACAAAAAAAACCCAAACATACAATATCATGTTATTCAAGAAGAGAAAATAATCAGAGTGCAGAAGATACGTTAGAGCGTTAACAGAGCAAATGCGATCAAACCAAAAATCCAAGGGCCGCAATGAGTTGGATTTAAAGATCAGGTGGGACCTCATCGAAACTTACCGAATAGTGAAAGGGTTGGAAAAGAGCAGATGTTTCCAGTAGTCGGAGAGTGTAGGACCAGAGGTCATGGCCTCAAAATTAACGGACGTTCCTTTAGGTTGAATTTCTACAGTGAGAGGGTGGTGAATACATTGATATCTTTGCAACAGGAGGCAATGGAGGCCGGCAATGGATATTTTGAAAGTAGAGATACTTTAGGTAGATCTTGATTCGTACGGGGTGTCAAGGGTTACAGGGAGAAGGCATAAAGGGCTCGGAGGGAGAGATTGATCAGCCAAGGCAGTGTAGACATATGGAATGAGTGGCCTAATTCTCTTCCTGTTACTTACAACCATTTGACTTTATATCTCTCTCTTTCGCTCCCTCGCTCCCTCTTTCTCTCTCTCTCCCTCTCTTTCTTTCTCTCAACTTCTCCTTCTCTCTCACTCTGTGTCCATGAGAGGGAACGGGAAGAAGTGGGAGAGGGAGGGAGGGAGAGGGAGGGAGAGGCGGGATATAGTGAGAACGAGGGAGAGGGAGAGAGGGGGAATGAGGGTGAGAGGGAGAGGGTGGTGAAGGACAGGAAGGGAGAGGGAGTGGGAGGGAGAGAGGGAGAGAGAGAGCGAAAGCAAAGGATAGGGGGGAGAGAGAGGGGGAGGGAGAAGGAGGGAGAGGTTGCGATGGAGGAAGTGAGTGGAAGAGAGTGGGAGGGAGGGAGATGGACAGAGTGGGGAGGCAAAGAGGGTAGAGGGGAAGAGGCTGATAGGGAAATGGGAGAAGGGAAAGGGTTAGAGGGGAGAGAGGGTAAGTCAGAGGGGGAGGGAGAGGGGGAGGGAGGGGGGAGGGAAAGAGTGGGAGCGGAAGAGGTAGAGGGAGAGACAGAGGGCTAGTGAGAGGGAGATGGAGAGGGAGAGGTAGAGGGAGAAAAAGCGAGGAGGTGAGGGAGGGGGATAGGGTGGGAGAGTGAGAGGGAGAGAGACAGAGGTAGGAAGAGGGCAAGAGACGTAGGGAAGGCAGATGGAGAAACAGGGGATAGTGGGAGACGGTTAGAGGGAGTGGGGGAGATAGGGAGAGGGAGAGAGCGAGGGATGGAGAGGGAGAGCGTTGAAGTGGGAGGGAGAGGGAGAGAGGGAGAGAAGCAGAGAGAGAGAGAGAGGGGGAGGGAGAGAGAGGGAGAGGAGAGAGAGTGATGATCGGGGAAAGGGTGTGGGAGGAAGAGTCAGAAGGGAGACAGAGGTTCAAGGTTCAAGGTTAGTTTATTGGTCACGTACACCAATTGGTGTAGTGAAATGTTTCTTGCCAATGCAGCACATAAAAAAAGCATACAGATATAAAACTAATAAAGAGATTTAAACATAAAAGAACATCCCCCCCACAATGGTTCCCATTATGAGGGAAGGCACAATGTCCAGCCCCCATCCCATGTCCTCCCATAGTCAGGCCGATTGAGGCCTCCGCAGTCGCCTTCACAGAGGCCCGATGTTCCAGGCCGTTTTCGCGGGGTGATGGTGCTCCGGCATCGGGAGAATCTTCTCAGCGGCTTGGGACACCTGGAACGGCTGCTTCCTTACCGGAGGCAGCGCTGGATGGAGCTCCCCCACTGGCTCCCGATGTTGAAGCTCAGCGCCGCCGCCTGCAGCTGGCCGCGCCACAGACCCGCAGCTCCGCCATGTTTTCCTTGGCGGTCTCAGCTCACGGGAGTTGCAGCACGGTGACCCAGGCAAGGCATCGCCTGCTCCGTGATGGCGCTCCAGCGCTCCAGCGCTCCGCCGCCGCCGAAGCCAAGGATCTGGGCAGTCTCCTTAGGAAATGCCACTCCAGGCCCGCTGGGAGGCCGTGAGGACGGGACAAAAGTGCAGCCCGGAGAAAGGCTGCCTGTCCGACCTGGTAGGGACATTGAAAAGTAGTTTCCCCCTCCACCACCCCCCCTACCCCCCACGTAAAAAGAATAGAACTCCAAAAACAAAACACTTTAACTCACTATAAATAAAGAAAAGAGTGAAAAACATACAGCTGCAGGACGGCACCCCCCTGATATTGAGAGCTTTGTGCTGATTAATGTTTTTATGCACAGGGGATTAGCAATGCAAAAACAAATCTGCACTTGTCCACTGACAGGTCAATGATGTCCCTTCTTCTTTTTGTGAATGAAATATAAATGGAGGGCAGTGGAGGCCAAGTCACTGGATGGATTTAAGAGAAAGTTAGATAGAGCTCTAGGGGCTAGTGGAATCAAGGGATATGGGGAGAAGGCAGGCACGGGTTATTGATTGGGGACGATCAGCCATGATTGCAATGAATGGCGGTGCTGGCTAGAAGGACCAAATGGACTCCTCCTGCACCTATTTTCTATGTTTCTATGTTTCTAAAACTGAGTTAGATCTCAAGCCTGAGTGTTGAGCAGCCAGGTTGTTGTCTCTACGTCAATGTCTGCCAGGCTCTGAGTTGACCAGAGAAAAGGCAATTCTGGGTTTAGTGTTGTCCAATGAACCAGAATTGATAAGAGAACTCAAAGTAAATGAACTGCTTGGAGGTAGTGATCATATTATGATCAGTTTTAATCTGCAATTTGAGAAGGAGAAGGTTAAATCAGAAGTGTCAGAGATGCAGTTGAACAAAGGGGATAATGAATGCATAAGAGAGGAGCTGGCCAAGGTAGACTGGAAAGGGATCCTAGCAGGAATGACGGTGGAACAGCAATGGCAGGAATGTATGGGCATAATCCAGAAGATGCAGGATCATTTCATTCCAAAAAGGAAGAAAGATTCCAAAGGGGAGTAGGAGGCAACCGTGGCTAACAAGGGAAGTTAGGGATAGAATAAATCTAAAAGAAAATATGTATAACACAGCAGTAGCCGGAAGCCAGAGGATTGGGAAACTTTCATAGGTCCTTAGGGTGGTGGCTCTCGAAATAGTGGACGCATCGGTGATCATTTTCTAATGTTCAATAGATTCAGGATCAGTTCCTGTGGATTGGAGGTTAGCTAATGTTATCCCACTTTTCAAGAAAGGAGCGAGAGAGAAAACGGGAAATTACAGACACGTTAGCTTGACTTCGATGGTGGGAAAGATGCTGGAGTCAATTATTAAAGAGGTAATAATGGAGCATTTGCATAGCAGTAAAATGATTAGACTCGAACGTGGATTTATGAACGGAAAATCATGCTTGACTAATATTCTGGAATTTTTTGAGGATGTGTGAAGAAAAATGGATGAAGGGGAGCGAGTGGATATAGTGTATCTAGACTTTCAGAAAGCTTTTGATAAGGTCCCGCACGGGAGACTGGTGACTAAAATTAGAGCACCTGGTATTGTGGGTAGGGTGTTGATATGGATAGAAAATTGGTTGCCAGACAGGAAGCAGAGTAGGAGTGAACGGGACCTTTTCAGAATGGCAGGCAGTGGCGAGTGGAGTGCCTCAAGGCTCGGTGTTAGGGCCGCACCTGTTTACCATATATAGTAATGATATGGAAGAGAGAATTAGGAGCAACATTAGCAAGTTTGCGGATGACACAAAGCTGGGTGGCAGTGTGAACTGTGTAGCGGACTTTAGGTGGTTGCAGGGTGACCTGGACAGGGTGAGTGAGTGGGCAGATGCGTGGCAGACGCAGTATAATATAGATAAATGTGAGGTTATCCACTTTGGCGGCAAAAACAAGGGGGCAGATTATTATCTCAATGGGGTTATGTGAGGTAAGGGGGAGGTACAGCGATTCCTGGGTGTCATTGTACACCGGTCACTGAAAGTTGGCGTGGAGTAAATGCCTACTGTTCTGTGTGCTGCAGCAAAGCAAGAATTTCTTTGTCCTCTCACGGACACATGACAATAAACTCACTTGAAGTTGAACTTGAAGTACAGCAGGCAGTGAAGAAGGCTAATGGAATGTTGGCCTTCATAACAAAAGGATTTCAGTATAGCTGTAAAGAAGTTCTTCTGCAGTTGTATAGGGCTCTGGTGAGACCACATCTGGAGTATTGTGTACCGTTTTGGTCTCCTAATTTGAGGAAGGACATCCTTGTGATTGAGGCAGTGCAGCGTAGGTTCACGAGATTGATCGCTGCGAAGGTGGTGAGGATTTAAATTTTTTCATCGGTTGTTGCGACAATAATCGACCAGACCACTGGGTTACCAAAAACGTCCATTTTATTGAGCAAGAGTCATTACATCAGTTCACCCGTCCGCAGACCAGGTAACCCAGCAAAGAGTCGCTACCTCTCTTCAGCAGGTACCACCTTATATACTCTTAATGCAAAATTGTCCTCTCCCCCCCCCCCCCCCTTTTTACCCAATTACATTTCTTCCACGTATCTCTTCATATCAGACATGATGTAAGGTGCAAAGGCCATCGGCCACCTCCAAATATGGAGTTGGTTTTCACTTTTTGCTAAAAGCCAGTCGTCTGCGGTTAGCCAGTCTGCACATCCACAAGTTCTGCAGATGCAGCAGTTCTGTGTCACTAAAAGTGTTAGTAAGCTCTTTTGCACATGCAAGCTTGAATCTTAAGGTTAATCATTTAATGCAAATACATCAATTTTAATGCTTTTAGAATTATTGGCACTGGCTGTCTTAATATTTCCATAGCAGGATTTAAGACAATTCCTCAGTGGGACTGTCATATGAGGAAAGATTTAAAAGACTAGGCTTGTATTCAGTGGAGTTTAGAAGGATGAGGGGGATTTTATAGAAACATATAACATTATAAATGGACTGGACAAGCTAGATGCAGGAAAAATGTTCCCAATGTTGGGTGAGTCCAGAACCAGGGGCCACAGTCTTAGAATAAAGGGGAGTATCTATTCCCTTGACTCCACTAGCCCCTAAAGCTGTATTTAACTCTCTCTTAAATCCATCCAGTGACTTGGCCTCCACTGCCCTCTGTGGCAGGGAGTTTCATAAATTCACATCTCTCTGGGATTCTTTCTCACCTCAGTCTTAAATGACCTCCCTTTTATTCTAAGACTATGGCCCCTGGTTCTGGACTCACCCAACATTGGGAATATTTTTCCTGCATCTAGCTTGTCCAGCCCTTTTAGAATTTTCTATGTTTCTGTAAGAACCCTTCTTATCCTTCTAAACTCCAGCGAACATATGCCTATTCTTTTCAATCTTTTGCTCATATGACAGTCCCGCCATCCCAGGGATCAATCTCGTGAACCTACGCTGCACTGCCTCAATCAGAAGGATGTCCTTCCTCAAATTAGGAGACAAAAACTGTACACAATACTCCAGATGTGATCTTACCAGATACTCCAATACTGAAATCCTCTTGTTATGAAGGCCAACACTCCATTAGCTTTCTTCACTGCCTGCTGTACCTGTAAGCCAACTTTCAGTGACCGGTGTACAAGGACGCCCAGGTCTCGCTGCATTTCCCCGTAACCTAACCTAACCCAATTGAGATAATTATTTGCCCCTTTGTTTTTGCCTCCAAAGTGTATAACCTCACATTTATCTATATTATACTGCATCTACCACACATCTGCCCACTCACTCAACCTGTCCATGTCACCCTGCAATCTCCTAACATCCTCTTCACAGTTCACACTGCCACCCAGCTTCGTGTCATCCACAAACTTGCTAGTTGTGCTCCTAATTCCCTCTTCCAAATCATCAATATATATGGTAAACAGTTGCGACCCCAACACCGAGCCTTGCGGCACTCCACTCGCCACTGTCTGCCATTCTGAAATGGACCCGTTCACTCCTACTATTTGCTTCCGGTCTGCCAACCAATTTTCTATCCATGTCAGGGGTACACAAAATGTGGATAAACTCAGCGGGTGCAGCAGCATCTATGGAGCGAAGCAGATAGGCAACGTTTCATGCCGAAACCCTTCTTCCATGTCAACACCCTACCCCCAATACCATGTGCTCTACTTTTAGTCACCAGTCTCCGGTTCGGGACCTTCTCAAAGGCTTTCTGAGTCTAGGTACACTACATCCACTGGCACCCTGTCATCCATTTTACTTGTCACATTCTCTAAAAACTTCAGAAGATTAGTCTAGCATGATTTGCTTTTCATAAATCCATGTTGACTTGGAGTAATCCTTTAACTGCCATCCAAATGCCCCATTATTACCTCTTTAATAATTGACTCCAGCATCTTTCCCACCACCGAAGTCAGGCTAACTGGACTGTAATTCCTCGTTTTCTCTCTCGCTCCTTTCTTGAAAAGTGGGATAACATTAGCTATCCTCCAATCCACAGGAACTGAGAGAGAAAGGGGCGAGATAGGATATAGAGGGAGAGTGAGAACGGGGGAGAGGGAGAGAGGGGGAATTAGGGAGAGAGGTAGAGGGTGAGGGTGGAGAACAGGAAGGGAGAGGGAGTGGGAGGGAGAGAGGGAAAGGAAGAAGAAGGGAAAGGGCGGGAGAGGTAGGGAGAGGGAGAAACAAAGAGTGGGATGCAGGAGAAGGGAGAGAGATGGAGAGAGAGGGAGGGAGGTAGAAGCAGATAGAGAGGGTGGGGAGGCAAAGAAGGTAGAGGGGAAGAGGGTGATGGGGAGAGGGAGAGGTGGAGGGAGAGGGAAAATGGAGAGGGGAGAAAGGAAAGGGTTAGAGGGGAGAGGGGAGAGGGAGGGAGAGGGGGAGAGAGGGAGGGAAAGAGTGGGAGAGGAAGAGGTAGAGGGATAGACACGGGGCTAGGGAGAGGGAGAGCGAGGAGGCGACGGAGAGGGGTAGGGTGGGAGAGTAGGAGTGAGAAAGACGGAGATAGGGAGAGTGAGAGAGATGTAGGGAGAAGCAGACGGAGAGAGGGGATAGTGAGAGAGGGTTAGAGGGTGTGTGGGAGAGAGGGGGAGATAGGGAGAGGGACAGAGCGAGGGATTGAGAGGGAGAGTGAGGAAGTGGGATAGAGAGGGAGAGAGGGAGAGGGGAATGGAGGGAGAGGGAGAGGAGAGAGAGTGATGAACAGGGAGAGGGTGTGGGAGGAAGAGTGGGAAGGGAGACAGAGCTTTGCGCTGATTAATGTTGGTTAGTTTTAGGGACAGGGGATTAGCAATGCAACAACAAATCTGCACTTGTCCACTGACGGGTCAATGATGTCCCTTCTTCTTGCGAATGAAACATAAATAGAGGGCAGTGGAGGCCAAGTCACTGGATGAATTTAAGAGAGTGTTAGATAGAGCTCTAGGGGCTAGTGCAATCAAGGGATATGGTGAGAAGGCAGGCACGGGTTATTGATTGGGGACGATCAGCCATGATCATAATGAATGGCGGTGCTGGCTAGAAGGACCGAATGGCCTCCTCCTGCGCCTATTTTCTACGTTTCTATGGTTCTATAGGGGTGTAGGGGGCGCCGTCAAGTATGGCTGCCCTGCCAGCAGCTGTTAGTCTTTTCACTCTTTTTTAAATTTTTAGTTACTTAAAAGTGTTTGTTTTTGGAGGTCTTTTAGTCGTTTTATGTGGGGGAGGGTGGGAGGGGGAAACTCTATTTCTCAGTACCTACCTGGTCGGAGATGTGGCTTTTCTCCGGGCCGTATCTTTGCCCCTTCCTTGCGGCCTACTGGCAGTCTGGAGCGGCGTTTCCTGCCGGGACCGGCCGGGACTTCAGCTTCGGCACAGCGCTGGGGCGCCATCGTGGAGCGGGCGATGCCTTGCCCGGGTCGCCGTGCGGTGGGCTCCGGAGTGCTGGGACCGCCGACTGTAACATCGCGGAGCTGCGGAGATTCTAGCTGCGGACGGGCGGCGCTGAGCTTTAAACACCGCGGAGCCTGGGATCTCACGACGAGGTCACCAGGGTCGGAGCTGAGAGTGTTCTCCCAATGCTGGAGTTCCATCATCCGGCGAGAGGGCCTGAAGCATCGGGCTGCCGTATCGGCGACTGTGGAGGCCTCAATAGGCCCGACTTTGGGTGAACTGGGGATGAGACTGGACTTTGCTGCCTTCCCCCACAGTGGGAACCATTGTGGGGGGATGTTTTTATGTTTACTGTTAAATTCTTTGATGTTGTGTTTTATCTTTATTTGTGTGCAAGTCAAATTTCACTACACCAATTGGTGTGATAATAAATGTCCTTTGTCCTTGTCCTTGTCCTTCTAAACCTGAGTTAGATCTCAAGCCGGGTGTTGAGCAGCCAGGTTATTGTCTCTACATCAATGTATGCCAGGCTCTGAGCTGACCAGAGAAAAGGCCATTCTAGATTTAATGTTGTCCAATGAACCAGATTTGATAAGAGAACTCAAGGTAAAGGAACCGCTTGGAGGTAGTGATCATAACATGATTAGTTTTAATCTGCAATTTGAGGAGAAGGTTAAATCAGAAGTGTCAGAGATGCAGTTGAACAAAGGAAACTATGAAGGCATGAGAGAGGAGCTGGCCAAGGTAGACTGGAAAGGGATACCAGCAGGAATGACGGTGGAACAGCAATGGCAGGAATTTATGGGCATAATATGGAAGACACAGGATCACATCATTCCAAAAAGGAAGAAACATTTTAAGCGGAGAAGGAGGCAACAGTGGCTAACAAGAGAAGTTAGGGGTAGAATAAATCTAAAGGAAAAGATGTATAACACATCAGTAGCCGGAAGCCAGAGGATTGGGAAACTTTCATAGGACAACAGAAGGAAACAAAACGGGCAATATGGGCTGAAAAGATGAAGTACGAGAGAAAGCTGGCCAGGAATATACAGAAGGACAGTAAAAGCTTCTTTAGATATGTTAAGGGAAAAAGAGTAGCAAAATCAAATGTGTATCCCTTGAAGGCAGACACAGGTGAAATTATTATGGGGAACAAGAAAATGGCAGAAGAGTTGAACAGGCATGATTTAAAGACGGAGTAGACTTATGGACCGAATGGCCTAATTCTGTTCCTGTCACTTACGACCATTTGGCTTTTCTCTCTTTCTCTCTCTCTCTCTCTCTCTCTCTCTCTCTCTCTCTCTCTCTCTCTCTCTCTCTCTCTCTCTCTCTCTCTCTCTCTCTCTCTCTCTCTCTCTCTCTCTCTCTCTCTCTCTCTCTCTCTCTCTCTCTCTCTCTCTCTCTCTCCCTCCCTCTCCCTCTCCCTCTCCTCCCTCTCCCTTTGTCTCACTGTCTCACTCTCTGTCCATGTGAGGGAATGGGAAGAAGTGTAAAGGAAGAGGGAGGGGGTGGGTGGGATATAGAGGGAGACTGAGAACGAGAGAGAGGGAGAGAGAGGGAATGGGGGAGCGAAGGAGAGGGTGAATGTGAAGGACAGGAAGGTGAGAGGGAGAGAGGGAAAGGAAGAAGGAGGGAGAGCGCAGGAGAGGGAGGGAGTGAGTGGGAGAGAGAGGGAGGGAGATGAAGAGGGGGAGAGAGAGGGAGGGAGATGAAGAAACGGAGAGAGAGAGGGAGGTAGGGGGGGTGGGGGAGATAGACAGAGTGTGGAGGCAAAGAGGGTAGAGGGGAAGAGGTGATGGGGAGGGGGAGAAAGAGAGGGACAGTGAGGAAGAGGGGTGATGAGAGAAAAAGAGCCAGGGATGCAGAGGAAGAGGTGGGAAAGGGAGGGAGAGAGTAAAGAGGAGGGAGAAAGAGTGGGAGGAAGGGAGGGTAAGGAAGAGAGAGGGCATTGGACTGAGGGAGAGGGAGGGAAATAAATTGAGAGGGAGAAATGGAGAGATAGAGGGTGAGGGGGAGGGCGATGGAGAGCTATAGGCAAGGGAGAGTGAGGGGGGGGAAGCGGGAAGGAGAGTGAGAGGAAAGTGTGGGAGAGAGAGGGAGATGGGGAGGGAGAGAGGGAGGGAAAGGGGAAGGGGTAAAGGGGAGAAGGGAAAGGGTTAGGGGAGAGAGGGCGGGGGCGAGGGGGGAGAAGGAGATGGAGAGAGGGGAGGGGAGAGGGAGGGAAAGAGTGGGAGAAGAAGAAGAGAGAGGGAGAGAAAACAGGAGAGGTAGAGGAGGGAAAGGGAGAGGGAGAAGGAGAGTGAGGAGGTGAGGGAGAGATGGAGGGAGAGATGGAGGGAGAGATGGAGGGAGAGGGAAAGAGAGTGTGAGGAAGGGAGAGAGATGGAGGGAGAGTTAGAGGGAGAGCGGTGGACAGGGAGGGAGAGGGAGAGGTGAGAGAGGGAGAGAAGGAGAGAAGGAGAGATGGAGGAGAGAGAGAGAAAGAGAGTGAGAGGGAAAGAGAGAGGGATCGGAGAAGGGAGGGAGAGGGTGACGGAGGGAGGGAGGGGGGGAAGGAGGGAGAGCAAGAGCGAGCGTGATGCCCATGGAGGGAGAGAGGGAGAAAGAGGGGGTACAATAGACAACAGACAACAGACAATAGGTGCAGGACTAGGCCAGTCGGTCCTTCGAGTCAGCACCGCCATTCAAAGTGATCATGGCTGATCATCCACAATCAGTACCCCATTCCTGCCTTCTCCCCATATCCCCCTGACTCTGCTATCTTTAAGAGCCCTTTCTTGCTCTCTCTTGAAAATATCCAGCAGCCCAGCCTGAATCGTTCTCCGAGGCTCAGAATTCCACAGACTCACAACTCTCTGTGTGAGTAAAATGTTTCCTCATCTCTGTTCTAAATGGCTTTCCCCTTAATCTTAAACTGTGGCCATTGGTTCTGGACTCCCCCAACATCGAGAACATGTTGTTAAAGAAGGAACTGCAGATGCTGGAGAATCGAGGGTACACAAAAGGCTGGAGAAACTCAGCGGGTGCAGCAGCATCTAAGGAGCGAAGGAGATAGGCGATGTTTCGGGTCGAGACCCTTCTTCAGACTGGTCAGGGATCAGGGAAACAAGAGATATAGACGGTGATGTGGAGAGATAAAGAACAATGAATGAAAGATATGCAAAAAAGTATCGATGATAAAGGGAACAAGCCATTGTAAGCTGTTTGTAGTGTGAAAATGAGAAGCTAGTGCGACTAGGGTGGGGGAGAGAGAACGAGAGAGAGGGAATGCGAGGGCTCAAGGGCTGAGTGAGAGGTGGGAAGGGGAGGAGACAGCCAGGATTAACGGAATTGAGAAAATTCAATGTTCAAGCCCAGAGGATGCAGACTCCCCAAGCGGAATATGAGGTGCTGTTCCTCCAACTTGTGGCGTTGCTCACTCTGGCCATGGAGGAGGCCCAGGACCGAGAGGTCAGATACGGAATGGGAGGGGGAGTTGAAGTGCTCTTTGCTCCTATTCCGTCTCCTCTTGTTATGAAGGCCTGCTGTACCTGCTGCTTACTTTCATTGACTGATCAATAAGTGAGAATGTTTAATGCTATAGTAATTGGCTAAGATGTATTATGCTGTGTCTGATTGTATTTGGGTAGAAAGATTATACCAACTAGTATAACCATGTGATACTGTAGTTATTGGTCTAGAATCACCACCTTTTGCAAGTTACCTCCCACTGTATCAACCATATATATATATACAGTGGCTTGAAAAAGTTTTCATACCCCTTGAACTTTTCCACATTTTGTCACGTTATAACCACAAACGTAAATGTATTTTATTGGGATTTTATGTGATAAACCAACACAAAGTGGCGCATAATTGTGAAGTGGAAGGAAAATGATACATGGTTTTCAATTTTTTTTACAAATAAAAAACTGAAAAGTGCGGCGTGCAAAAGTATTATTCCCCTTTACTGTGATACCCCTAAATAAAATCCAGTGCATCCAATTGCCTTCAGAAGTCACCTAATTAGTAAATAGAGTCCACTTGTGTGTAATCTAATCTCAGTATAAATACAGCTGTTCTGTGAAACCCTCAGAGGTTTGTTAGAGAACATTAGTGAACAAAAGCATCATGAAGCCCAAGGAACACACCAGACAGGTCAGGCATAAAGTTGTGGAGAAGTTTAAAGCTGGGTTAGGTTATAAAAAAATATCCCAAGCTTTGAACATCTCACGGAGCACTGTTCAATCCATCATCCGAAAATGGAAATAGTTTGTCACAACTGCAAACCTACGAAGATGTGGCCATCCACCTAAACTGACAGGCGAGTAACTCTGAAGGAGCTGCAGAGATCCACAGCTCAGGTGGGAGAATCTGTCCACAGGACAACTATTAGTTGTGCACTCCACAAATCGGGTCTTTATGGAAGAGTGGCAAGAAGAAAGCCATTGTTGACACAAAGCCATAAGAAGTCCCATTTGCAGTTTGCCACACGCCATGTGGGGGACACAGCAAACATGTGGAGGATGGTGCTCTGGTCTGATGAGACCAAAATTGAAGTTTTTGGCCTGAATGCAAAACGCTATGTGTGGCGGAAACTAACACTGCACATCACCCAGAACACACCATCCCCGCTGTGAAACAGGGTGGTGGCAGCATCATGCTGTGGGGATGCTTTTCTTCAGCAGGGACAGGGAAGCTGGTCAGAGTTGATGGGAAGATGGATGGAGCCAAATACAGGGCAATCTTGGAAGAAAACATGTTAGAGTCTGCAAAAGACGTGAGACTGGGGCGGAAGTTCACCTTCCAGCAGGACAACGATCCTAAACATACAGCCAGGGCTACAATGGAATGGTTTAGATCAAAGCATATTCATGTGTTAGAATGGCCCTGTCAAAGTCCAGACCTAAATCCAATTGAGAATCTCTGGCAAGACTTGAAAATTGCTGTTCATTGATGCTCTCCATCTAATCTGACTGAGCTTGAGCTATTTTGCAAAGAAGAATGGGCAAAAATTTCAGTCTCTAGATGTGCAAAGCTGGTAGAGACATACCCCAAAAGATATGCAGCTGTAATTGCAGTGAAACAATTGTTCTACAAAGTATTAACTCAGAGGGGCAGAATACTTTTGCACGCCACAATTTTCACTTTTTTATTTGTAATAAAATTTGGAAACCATGTATCATTTTCCTTCCACTTCACAATTATGAACCACTTTGTGTTGTTCTATCACATAAAATCCCAATAAAATTCATTTACATTTGTGGTTGTAATGTGACAAAATGTGCAAAAGTTCAAGGGGTATGAAAACTTTTGCAAGCCACTGTATATATGCTAATTTCTTTGTTTGAGCACGTGTTTCTCCGTGATCCACTGGGGGAGCTTTCCAGGGCAGTACAGAGAAACCTGATCACCATGGTGAAATAAAGGATTTTTTTTTTTTAACTTTAGTTTTTATTGCTTTGTATGCACAAATAAAACACAAATATAACAACAAAACATACAACATTACAATGAAACGTACAACAGTATAGCGAGGGGTTCAGTTTACAATTAATGATGCAGTATGCAGAACTATTTCCATTTTAAAACATTTTCCAATAACTTGTCTATAAAATTATACAGTGTTGATATCTTTATTTCTATACCTAATCCATTTTTCCCATTTTCTTTTAAATTCATCTTCTTTCACTCTTAGAGAATATGTCATTTTCTCCATGACAAATATTTCCTGTACTATGTGTAACCATTGTCTAAGTCTGGGTGTGTCCGCTGCAAGCCAGTTTCTTGTAATGGCCTTTCTGCCAGCTGTGAGTAGGATTTTAACCAAGTAATGGTCTTTCTTCAGCACCACTGTATTTATATTACCCAGGTATAAAATGGAACACTTCTTGCAGACTATATATCCTAATACCTCCGTTAATTCTGAATTCACTCTGTCCCAAAATGGTTCTATTTTTGGGCAACTCCAGAAGATATGTGCATGGTTTGCGTCTGTTTGGCCACATTGCCTCCAGCATGTTTGCTGCCTTAGAATTTGCTTGCTTTGTATGTTAGGCGTAATAACGAAACAAATCAAATTTTTCCAATTAAATTCTCACCAATGTTGCGAATTGGTGGATGGCTGTAGTGTTACACATATATGATGCCATTCTTCTTCTGAGATCGTAATGTTCAATTCCTTTTCCCACTTAAATTTTACATAAAATGTAGTTTTAGCTTGACATTCCATTAAACAATGATAAAGTTTAGAAATAATCCTTAATGTTTTTTGATGATACACACTAACTATCACTTCTATCACTGGATTCTTTTCTTCTAGTGCCTCCCTTTTTACCTTTTTATTGTAATAATCTCTCAGTTGGAGGTATCTAAACAAGTCTTGGTTCCGAAGTGCAAATCTATCCTTCAAATCTTGAAAACTTCTTGGGGCTCCATTTTCAATAACAGCACAAAATGGAGTCATTCCTTTCTTCATCCACTCTTTAAATGTTGAGTCATACATCCCTGGTTTAAATTCATTATCCAAAGCTATCCATCTTAAAACGTTTTGTCGTCTATTCAGTTTAAGTTGTCTGGTAAGCGTGAACCAGGTTTTTAAAGTAAATATCGTTATTGGATCGATTATGCTCCTGATATGTCCAGGAAGCGCTTTTTCTCCCAAAAGTGTTTGGATGTGGAAGTCAGGGATATCTGTCTCAATCTCTTTCCACCTAGCTATATAGCTGTCCTCACACCAATTAATTAGTGGTCGAAGTTGGGCTGCATAGAAATATATCCTAAAATTTGGAAGTGCCATTCCACCTTTGTCCTTTGGCAACTGTAGTAAAGTGTATCAAATTCTGGCCTTCATTCCTCCCCAAATAAATCTAGATATTAATTTATCCCATTCCGTGAATTGTTTTAATGATACCTCTATTGGCAGAAATTGAAACAAGTACAATAGCCTTGACAAAATATTCATTTTCACCACATTTATCTTTCTACTAAAATCCATTGGATAGGTGGATCATCTTTCTATATTCTTTCTTATGTTTTGGTTGATGTGATTATAATTGGCCCCATACAACATTGATATATTTTTTGTTATATGTACCCCTAGGTATTTGATTGATTTTGAATCCCATTTAATATTGTAATTTTGTTTGATTTCTTCTGGAGGAGGACAATTAAATAGGAGGATTTGAGTTTTTGAAATATTCACTTTATATCCTGCATAAAAATTAAATTTATCTATGATCCCCATCATTCTTGGAAAGGAGGTGTTGACTTCCGTGAGATACATCATTACATCATCTGCAAAAAGGCCAATTTTATGTTCTCTGTCTCTTATGGTTACTCCCCTCAGTTCCCTATCTTGACGAATCGCTTGAGCCAATGGTTCAATATATACAGCAAACAGGGTAGGGCTAAGACAACATCCCTGTCTCGTTCCTCTTCCTAACACAAATCTTTCAGTTAAGGACCCATTCACCTTTACTCTTGCAGTAGGTTGCTGGTAAATTGCTTTAATAACTTGAATTGACTCTTCAGTAAAGCCAAATCTTTCTAGTGTTTGATATAAGAATTCCCAATTAACCCTATCAAAAGCCTTTTCCGCGTCTAGACTTATCAGGACAGCAGGCGTACTTTCCTTTTGAATCTTGTGTATTGTATGTAGGGTTCTTCTAATGCTGTCCTGTGTTTGTCTGCCTATTATAAAACCAGTCTGGTCTTCATCAATTAAATCTGGCATGAACTTTTCAAATCGTTTGGAGATAATTGAAGAATATAATTTATAGTCCACATTTAGAATTGATATCGGTCTGTAGTTGGTACAATTTTCCTTGTCTTTATTCTCTTTGGGGATTAATGTTATAATTGCCTCTTTCCATGACGGGGGTATCTTGCCTTCTTTGATAATCCAGTTAAAGGTTCTCAGAAGAAGTGTGTTCAGCTCATTCTGAAATATTTTATACCATTCTATAGAGAAACCGTCGCTGCCTGGGGCCTTGTTTGATTTCATCCTACCAATTGTCTTCTCTATCTCCTCCAGTGATATTTCTGCTGTGATTATTTTATTTTGTGCCTCTCCAATACAGGGCAGATCTATTGTACTTAAAAAAGTCCTCATTGATTCCCCATCTACTGTAGATGTTTGTGTATATAATTCTTTATAATATTCCTGGAAGATATATTCTATTTCTTTTGGATCACTCTTCAAATTCTGTGTACAGGGGTCCTTAATTTTGTGTATGGTGTTGTCAACCTGTTGTTTGTGTAGCCTTCGGGCAGGTATTTTAGTGGATTTAGGGCCAAGCTCATAATGTGCCTGTTTTACAAATCTTGCTTTTTTCTCCACTTCTTGACCCAATATTCCATCCATTTGTCCCCTCAAATCTTCTATTTGTTTATAAGTTCTCTGGTCCTTATTATTTTTCTACTTCTGTTCTAAATCCTTCAGGTCTGTTATCAACTTATTATATGTTTTCATTCTGACCTTTTTAATATGTGATGCCCTTGCTATTAACCTACCTCGTTTTACAGCCTTCAATGAGTCCCATAGTATGGATGGGTCTACCTCCCCATTGTCATTCTCCTCTAGATAAATTTTGATTTCCAATTTAATATCATTAACAGTTGTTTTATCATTCAGTATTCCAACATTTAATCGCCACACTGTGTTTATCCTTCTACTGTCCATTTGAATTGTTAAGTATATGGCATTATGGTCTGATACATCTGCCACACCAATTCTGCAATCCGTTACCCAATAGCAGTCTTCTTTCTGCATTAAGAAATAGTCTATTCTGGAGTAAACTGAGTGCGGTATTGAGTAATGTGAACAGTCTCTTTCTAGAGGGTGAAAATTCCGCCAGACATCAAGAAAACCAAATTCTTCACAGGTAGTGTTTAGTAGGTTTGTTAACTGGTTCTTATTCTTCTTTTTACTTGTCGTATCAAGCCTATGATTCAGTACAACATTCAGATCCCCCCACATATACAAATTCCTTCTGCTTCCATTGCAATAATATCAAATAGGGATTTGAAAAAAATGTTTATCACTATCTGGGGGAGCATAGATATTCACCAGTGTCAGGATATTATCATCAACTTTGCCCTTTACTATGATATACCTCCCTTCTTTGTCTTTTATTTCTTTAAACATTTCGAATTTAACTGAGTTTGATATCAAGATTGCCCCTCCTCTTTTATGACTACAAGTATGTGAGCTATAATATGTGTTTTTATATCCAAACCTTTTCAGCTTCTCGTGCTCTTGTCACGATAAATGGGTTTCTTGTAAGAAAATAATATGCATCTTCACTTTTTTCAATTTAGTCATGATTTTAGCCCTCTTAATTGGATTACCCAACCATTAACATTTAGAGACATCAGCTTAAGTCCTTGACATTGCATCATTACACTTAACCATATAACCATATAACAATTACAGCACGGAAACAGGCCCTCTCGGCCCTTCCAGTCCGTGCCGACCATTTGTTTCCCCCTAGTCCCATCTACCTGCACTCAGACCATACCCCTCCATTCCCTTCACGTCCATATACCTATCCACTTTACTCTTAAATGTTAAAATCGATCCTGCCTCCAGCACTTCTGCTGGAAGCTCATTCCACACAGCCACCACCCTCTGAGTAAAGAAGTTCCCCCTCACGTTACCCCGAAACCTCTGTCCCTTAATTCTCATGTCATGCCCTCTTGTTTGAATCTTCCCTACCCTCAATGGGAAAAACGTATCCACGTCAACTCTGTCTATCCCTTTCATCATTTTAAAGACCTCAATCAAGTCCCCCCTTAACCTTCTGCGCTCCAAAGAATAAACTTGTTCAACCTTTCTCTGTAACATAGTTGCTGGAACCCTGGCAACATTCTAGTAAATCTCCTCTGTACTCTCTCTATTTTGTTGACATCCTTCCTATAACTAGGCGACCAAAATTGTACACCATACTCCAGAATTGGTCTTACCAATGCCTTGTACAATTTTAACATTACTTCCCTACTCCTATATTCAATGCTCTGATTTATAAAGGCCAGCACACCAAAGGCTTTCTTTACCACCCTATCTACATGCGATTCCACCTTCAGGGAACTATGCACAGTTATTACTTAGTGTGATTGATTTCACTGTATCCCCTCAACTCAACACCAGAACCATTCTGAACGACAAACCAAAACATATGAACAAACAAAGATGTTTTACCTGGCAAAACAAAACAAAACATCAAAACATATATGGACTCCCAAAAAAGGGTATTCTCTCTCCTCCACAGATGCAGAATCCCTTTGTAAATTGAGGGGGGAAGCCTAACACTAAGAAAGGGCCCTCTCCTAGATAAGGGGGGTAACCCTCTATGGGTCCCTCCATTCATTCTAGCTTTAATATTTCGCTAATCTCCCTAACAGTCGGATTTATCTAATACAGAAAGTTGTATTAAATCAACATTAATTACACTCACATGAGGTCTGTGATGCTTGGTAATATTATTAGAACCAGGCTTATAAACAGATTTGTCCATGAATATACATATCTATACACATATTTATAAACTTAGGATTCCATAAGAACTCAGTATTCTAACATATTGTGGCAGAAGCCATTGTGTTATCCATGTCTGTGCGTACCTTCATAATCATATCTCATTTCAAGCATGAGTCTTTTGTTGGAATACTTGAAGGTGCTCCCATGCCCGTCTGACTGTCTCTGATTCTCTGTCTCTCGACGAGTTGCCACCGCGCCGTTTGGTGGAGTTGTTCACGCAGTGGCGGCATGTCCGTGTCTCCCTGCAGCTCTTCCACTTTATAGCCTCTCCATTGTATCTCTCGCACGGCTTCCCTTGCGTTGTTGTAGGTTTGGTGTCCGCTCTCCCAGTGAATTCGTATCTTGGTAAATGGTGTCTTGAATGTATTCTAGTCGGTGTTTTCACTAAACGGACTAAGGGGTAAATACCGGAATTATCATTTGGAGGCATTGTCCGGGGTCTCAGAGGAGGCCCTCGCACGTTTGCAGTAAAAGGGTTCAGTTGTTGGGTCAGGGAATCTGGCAGTTGGGCCCCTGATGAGTGATTTTACTCCATCGGTTATCCTCCGATACGCTGATCCAGCTGCTCGGCAATTTGCTGGCCTTCGAGAGGCTTCCCAAAGAGACTGAGGTTAGTAGTCCGACGAATAATGATATTGGGTCGGCTATATTGATAAAGGGGTTCAGCTGTGGGAACATTTCAGTATTGAGGTAATTAGAAATACGTTTTGGGACTTCCGGTGCCGCCATGAACTAACAAAGGCGCAGCATCGAGCTCTGCTCCCACTAAATCTTGAAAAAAGCCGGTTTGGAGGACGGGACCGATCTAAAATTACTCACCGGAGCTGTTTGACGTCGCGTAAGTGACGTCATCAGAAATCGCAGCGAAAAAACGGAAATTACTGGCAGTTAATGAAAAGAGGGAAACCTCACCAGAAGCCTGCAAAAGGTGCTGCAAGACGTGCTACAAGACTACATGAAAAAATACTCTACATAAGACTCCTCAAACCCCTCAAAGCTCAAAAGAAGAAGCTGACTCTCAAAGTCCTTCTACAGAAATGACTTCAAAGGATGAACAAATGGAACAACTGGAAAAGTCAGTAACAGCTTCAGTTACCAAAAACATTTCTAAAGTGATGCGAGAGGGGAACACCGCGCTGGACAAAAGTGTCGCTGAAAAAATTAAACACGGTAATGAGAAGTTGATGGGGATAATTGATAACTTAAATAAACATGTTGCAGAGATTGAGGAGGATTTAAACAAAAAAATTAAGCAGGTTGAAAAAGACTGTTTTAAGAATTTGGATACAATGCTCAACAATAATGATTTGGCTATGGAAGGAATGGATATTACGATGACCGAGATGTCTAAGGAGATAAAGAGACTAAGAATGGAACAAGAAAGTACTGGGGGGCTACTTGCTAAAATGAAGCGAGATCGAGGAGGCAGAATTTGAGAATAGTTGGAGAAGAGTAAAAGAGAGAAAGGAGAGTGGACAAAAGCCTCAGGAGTTTGCTGCCAACTTACTTAAACAAGTACTCAAGCTGCCTGAAACCCCAAGAATAGATGTGGCTCACTGGGTTCGAAATAAGGCTCAAACAATTCTAGCTGCCCCCCCTCCCCCCCATACAGATTATTGTGAAATGTTTTGACATCTCCACCCTGGAAGAAATTTTGAAACGGATTCCATACAGATCGAATTTGATGTTTGGAGAGGAAAAGCTAAGATTCTTTCATGACTATCCAGCTGAAATCATGGAAAAGAGGGACATGTTCACAAAGACAAGAATGATACTGAAATAAATTTCTGGAGTAAGATATGGAATAGTATATCCTGCAGAGATGAGGAATACTTCTAACTCTGTTGAACGTGCCTTCACGGATCCAGAAGAGGCATTTAAATATGCACAAGGTATCACAAAGGAGGCCGACTGATTATCAGGAGTCGGTCTCCCACAACAATACAGAGGAGAAGCGGTGAAGAAAGGACTTTTTTTTATATATAAAAAAGACTGATCTGGTTAAGATGGCAGATTCTTCATGAGGTGCTGTCTAGACACCTCTTCTTTGGAATGTTAACTCAAGGTCGAACTTTATGTTTCACTCTCAACAAAGGACTTGGAAAACAAGAAAAACCGTGGTGGAAAAAAATGGAATTTGGGAATACGGAAAAATAATATTAATGGACTTATACACAGAAATTTATGACTTAAGAAACGTACAATTGTATACTAACATAAATATGTAACTAATAGAATTAATTCAATAACAATAACACACTATTGTGTAATATTAAAGCACAGCGTAATAATGACTGATTTTTATCTCATGATGTTAATGAATTGCTAAGTATAAAATAATGAGTTAAATATGATTGATAAGTATTAACATAAAGGGGGGGAGGAGATTCAGATACTTGGAAGTTATCCAAGAGTCTGAATCTGGTTATCCCCTTGGAACCTGCTGCTGTCTAATACAAAAGAATGAGACTTAATTGGGGAGTGAAATGTAATAATTCTCAGCATATCGGCAGATATGGGTATATAACTAACATAATTACTGCTATATTTAAGTAGTTGGAAAAACATTTTTTGAAGATACATTCCAATAGTTAGATTTGAAATGCGTTTTATCTTATATATAGTTTTTAATTTTGAATCGGTCTCTCTTCCTTTTAATAATAATTGTTCAAGGGGGCAGAGCGAAATGTATAACAACAGCTACGGAAGTCAACAAGAATTTTTCTCCCACCTGTTGGTGGTTTAAAAAAATATATAATATCCTTATTTTAAGATATTATAATACCACTTTTTGTTTTTTAATTATCTTTTCACCACTTTACACCTTCTGGTCTTTTCTAAGGTCTATTTTGAAGGGGAGATGTCAACAAAACATAACAGCTGGGGGTGACCACCCATCACCTAGAGATCTGAGGTACCTGGTTGCACCATATGAATTAAAGGTATTAACATGATTTACAATGCAAGACGAAAAACAAAAGAAAACTGGAGGAATCACGTTCTGTAGCTGGAATATAAGGGACGCTAATGAACCGATGAAAACGGGTAAGATCTTTGCCCAATTAAAAGCACTCAACAGTGACATAATTTTCTTACAATAAACACATCTGAAACATCAAACACAGTTAAAATTGAAGGCAAATTGGATAGGGCAAACATACTACACTTCATTTACTTCTAAATCTAGAGGCACGGCTATTATTATTCGTAAAGGTATACCATTGAAATTAAAGAATATCATAGCAGATAAAGAGGGGAGGTACGTCATAGTTACGGGAGAAATTCACTCTACTCCACTTACTTTGATAAATATTTATGCTCCCAACTTTGATAACCCCCAATTCTTTAGTACAATTCTGGATATCATTTCAGAATTTAACTATCAAAATGTGATAATAGGGGGAGATTTCAATTGCGTGCTAGATCCATATCTGGATAAATCTGCAAAACAAAAAAGAATTAACATAAAATCACAAACTAGTGAACTCCTAAATACATACATAAAAAATACAAACATAACAGATGTATGGAGAATCGCTAATCCAGTAGGTAGGGAATATTCATTTTATTCAACGGTACATAAAACATATTCATGTATTGATTATTTCTTAGTGGATACGAAATTAATTCCATATACATATAACTCTAAATCTCATAATAGTATTATTTCTGATCACTCCCCCGTTAACATTCTTTTTAAAATTAGAAGGAATGTTTGATAAAAAATCATTCTGGAGGTTTAACACCCAAATCTTAAACAACTCACAAGGTTGTACATATTTAAAAGAGCAGGTGATATTCTTCTTTGAGACAAATGATACACCAGATATTGCACCCTCTTTATTATGGGAAACTTTTAAACCATTTATTAGAGAAAATATAATTTCATATCAAGCTTTCCAAAATAAAAATAATAACACTGGACAATTGCAGTTAGAACAAGAAATTAGACAATTAGATTTAGAAAATGCCAAAGAACCAACCATAGATAAACATAATAAGATAACAATATTAAAATATAAATTAAATAACATTTTATTGGTAAGAATAATAAGATTATTTCAAATTACAAAACAAGAAAATTTCGAATTTGGTGATAAACCACATAAACTCTTAGCACGCCAACTGAACAAACTGGAAACAGAAAATACAATCACTAAAATTAAATCAGATAAAGGTGAATTACTAACATTACCTAAAGACATTAATAAAAGATTTGCTCAATTTTACCAACATCTATATACATCTAAAACTTCTGCAAATAATATTAAAATTACAAACTTCTTAGACAATTGTAATCTTCTAAAACTCAATATGGTGGAACAAGCGGAATTAGGAACTCAGATTACACTTCAGGAAATAGAAGAAACAATACATTTGTTGAAGAATGGTAAAACGCCAGGACCAAATGGCTTTAGTAATGAATTCTATAAAAGATTCTACGAGATAATTTCTCCACGCTTACAAAATTAATATATACATGCTTTTAAAGGAAATATACTACCAGAAACACTAACCAAGTCAACTATTACACTTATACCTAAAAAGGATAAAGATCTAGAAGACCCAGGCTCATATAGAGCCATAGCATTCCTAAATACAGATCAAAAAATATTAGGAAAGACCCTAGCGAGAGATTGAGTAAATATGTTAGCAAACTAATAAACCCAGACCAAACGTGGTGTATACCCAAGAGATACTCATTTAACAATTTGAGACGGCTGTTTAATATAATGTACCCTCGTAAAGCTGAAGAGGAAGACTTAGCAATTATTTCATTGGATGCAGAAAACTTTGATCAAGTAGTATGCCAATATTTATTCAAAGTATTGCAAAAATTAAATATGAGAGATAATTTTATCTCATGGGTAAAATTATTATACGATAAGCCGACGCCTAGAATACTGACTAATAACATATTATCCCCAAAATTCCAATTATCAAGGGGCAATAGACAGGGATGTGCATTATTGCCCCTGCTATTTGCACGTGATAGAGCCTTTAGCAGAAAGTATAAGAAATCATCCAAATATTCATGGATATAATACCAAACACTCAAATAATAAAACTTCATTATATGCAGATGACATATTATTATATATTACAAATTCGCAAATTAGCATACCAAATATACTAAATTTAATAGAGGAATTTGGTTCTTTCTCAGGATATAGAATAAAATGGAACAAAAGCAAAATTATGACGATAAAACCTCAAGAGCCGACACATCTGTTGACATTCCCTTTTAGAATTGCAACAGAAAAATTCAAGTATTTGGGTATCCAAATTACTAGGAAATATAAATCATTTACTCAACACAAACTTTATTAACTAAATTAAATGGGTTGATTAAATTCTGGAAAACACTGCCAATGTCCTTAATAGGCAGAATAAATGCTATAAAAATGATCTTCTTACCACAAATACTGTACCTATTTCAATCGATACCAATATACTTACCAAGAAAAATATTTTAAAAATGAAACTGTGATATTAAAAACTTCACATGGGAGTATAAATCACACATAATTCAAATAAAACATTTGTGTAAATCTATAGAATCAGGGGGACTGACACTCCCTAACTTGTTGTTTTACTATTGGGCAGTGAATATTAAAAATATAATCTATTGGTTGGACAGTTCTGCTGTCCAACCAATAGAATGGAGAAAGAGGACTGTTCCCCTTATAACATAGGAGAGGTCCTTCTTTCCAAATGAAACTGAACAATATAATATACTAGACTAAGTTGCACCCGTTGGGTCCCATGTTCACACCAGAGGGCTGGTCCCCCGACACAATATTCCACCTCTCCACCAATTCCAATATTGGTGGCCAGTGGGAGGGGGGGGCTTCTGGAGCGCTGGTATGGGTTTTTGGGGTGGCAGCTCAGTCCCTCAAGCCTGATGTGCTGGCAGCTCACTCACGGCTGGTGGGCCGGCAGTTGACGCATGGCTATTCTTTGAAATTCCATTTCAAGCAGGGTGCAAGGCCACCAAATTCAAATCAATTTTCCTACCATTTCAAGCAGGGTGCAAGGCCACCAAATTCAAATGCAGTTTCCTACCACTTCAAGCAGGGTGTAAGGCCACCGATTTCAAGTGCAGTTTCCAACCACTTCAAGCAGGGTGCAAGGCCTTCGAATTCAAGTGCAGTTTCATACCACTTCAAGCAGGGTGCAAGGCCACCAAATTCAAGTGCAGTTTCATGCCACTTTCAGCAAGGTGCAAGGCCACCAAATTCAGTGTAGTTTCATACCATTTGAAGCAGGGTGCAAGGCCACCAAATTCAAATGCAGCTTCATACCATTTCATGTAGGGTGCAACACCACCACATTCAAATGCAGTTTCATACCCTTTCAAGCAGGGTGAAACCACCATAAAACCACACAAAACACCAAACTCACAGTTCAATAGACATTCAGTGTGTTCAGTTGATTCGCAGCTCAGTCAGAGTCATGACCTCTCCCTCCTCCATCATGCAGAGACTGAGCCACATCCTCACTTCCGAGTTTTATAACCCCTCCCCCTCCCACCGGAAAAGGTGTGGCCTTCATGGCGTGATTGACAGGAGCGAGATTCTACACTAATAAAAGTTTTATGATTCATTGATGGGAAGAATCCCCTGCACCTGCTGAGCGGAGGGGGACTGAGTAAGACGGCATAAAATAACAGTCGTGTGTGGTAGCGTTTTATTGAAAATCAATATACAGTGCAAACCGGAGGTTAGCCAAAGCACCCAAGCCACAATTTGCAGTAGTGCCTTTTAACTTCAAGCCAAAGCACCTAAGCCACCATTTGCAGTAGTGCCTTTTAACTTCAAGCCAAAGCACCTAAGCCACCATTTGCAGTAGTGCCTTTTAACTTCAAGCCAAAGCACCTAAGCCACCATTTGCAGTAATGCCTTTTAACTTCAAGCCAACGCACCCATTCCACTATTTGTAGTATTGCCTTTTATCTTCAAGCCAAATCCCCCAAATAACCATTTACAGGCAGTGCCTTTTTAGTTCAAACCAACGATATTTTCATTTTCAAACCACATTAACAGTTGAGTAGACATGTGTTCAGACCTCAGAGAGACGTGACCCTTTGGCTTCCTCCATCATGCAGAGACTGCGTGAGGCACACCACTTCTGGGTTTTGTAGTCCCCCTCCCATCCCACCAGCAGGGGCAGCAGAGAGAATGGCAATTTAAAAAAAAAATAATATTTCTCTGGTTGTTCATCGATGGGAAAAATCCTCTGGTCCAGGAAGGCGGAGGGGGGCTCTGAGCGAGGTGGCCAAAAACAAAGGCCGTAGCTGGCGGCGTTCTCTTGGAAATCACAGCACAGTGGGCCAAAAGCGATCAAGATCAGACTTTCAGTAATATAGATAAGAAGAATCCAATTATTCACGATATAATATGAATCTGGAAACAAATAAAATTAACTTTAAAATTAAGAATTTTATCGCTTCTTTCCCCAATAGCTATCAATCCCTCATTCAAACCATCTATTATTAATAAAATGTTTATCCATTGGGAAAGAAAAGGAATTAAAATGATTGGAGATATGTATGAAATGGGAAAACTTTTATCATTCCAGCAATTACAACTAAAATATAATTTGAAAAGTAATCAATAATTTACAGTAAATATCTTCAAATTCAAGATTATTTGAAAAAATATATACAAGGATATCAAACTCTAACCTCAGATTTATTAGAGGAAGGAATGAATAGAAAGGCAGAATCAAGCAATTTAATATCATATTTATATAATATAATTTTAAACATAGAAACACCAACAACAGAGGACAGATGGGAAAAAAAATCTATTATATGTACATAAATGTTTGATTAATGAAAGACATAACCTAATTCAATTAACAATTTTACACAGATTATATTACTCGAAAACCAGATTGAATAAAATATTTCCAAATGTCTCCCCCATTTGTGATAAATGTCTAACTCAAAATGCCACTATAGCACATTCCTTTGTCTCTTGTACAAAACTGCATACATTTTGGAATGAAATGTTTGGAACTTTTACAAAACTATTTAATACAAAATTGAACCCCAATACAGAACTGATTATCTTTGGATCAATGGAAGAGGGAAGTAAATTAACTACATTCCAAGAAGCTCTTCTTAATTATGGTTTAATAACAGCAAAAAAACATATTCAAAATCTGGAAAAACGTAACCACGCGGACGTTCAAAATGTGGATTTCAAATATGTCGGAAACGCTACATCTTGAAGAAATGAGATTCCTCCAACTAGGCAAAGTAGACCAATTCTTAAAGACTTGGTCTCCTTTTATGGACGTTTTACAAGCATATGGTGAAACATGACATAACTTTAGAAATTAAATGGTTCAGAACCGGGTGACGGACTGGTAAAGATACGAAATAGGTATATCTCTCCTAATTTCTTTTCTCTCTACTTTCTCTTTTTCTCTCAATCTTCTTAGCTTTTTATCTCTGCTCTCTATCTCTTTCGCTATCTGTTTCTACTCACTTGTCTATCTATTTCGACACTCTTTATTTCCCTTTTTCTTTCACTGTTCTTTTATTATTAAATTAAAAGCACAAAGTTGTACAAGAATGGTAATGTGTATTTATGTATTAGGTACTTAGCTACCACACTACTGTACTTACTGCTAACAAAAATAAAATTTTAGAAAGAAAAAAAGAAAAAGAAAACACAGAAGCCACAGCCGGTTGAACACAGACACAGTCCATACTACTGGGATCAGATAAAATTGGGAGTATGTTCGAGGGGACTGTACCAGGTGCTACTACTACAACACCAAGCGCCGTGAAGGTTGAAGATTACTCCCGTATCTTGACACCCTTTATTTCCCTTTTTCTTTCATTGTTCTTTTATCTTTTATTAATACATTAAAAATAAGTTGTAAAAAAAAAAGGAAAATACGTTTCGGGCTGAAGTAATAATTTGACAAATTACTTTAAAATCCGCTTCGAGTTACGAAGTCAGGATAAGTTAATTGATTAATTACTTTGAGAGCCTGTACAGTGTAAAAGGTTGGGAAGGGGTTTTGGGCTGAAGTAAAAATTGACATATTACTTCAAAACCAGCGCCAAGGTGGGAAGAGGTATCTGTGGTATTTCAGGACTTCGATCAAAATATTTCTGCTCTAAATTCTGTTAAGTCAAAGTGTTTTATTGAATGATTTTGTTTAAGTTTGTGTGGTTAAATTTTGTATATGGTGACATGTTTTTGCATAAGTTTGATTATATTCTTGCTTAAGTTTGCTTATGCTTTTGTTTAATTTTTTATGATTTTTCTTTAAAATTGAAGAAGTAAGGAGGATACCATATTTTTCTGTTAACAGCCTTATTTTTCTGATAAGGATTCTGCTGCGGTCCAGTACTTTCACTTAAATCGGTATACTGATTCTTCAGATTTAGAATTGTGGAATTTATTTTATTGTGGAATTTATTTTGATGTGTAAATGTTGTGTTGTGGGAATCTAATTGTTTTGTGTGAAAATGTTTCCCAAAATGAATCACAGGGCGTGAAAGAGCTAATTGGTGTTACATTGCTTGCTGAAATACTTCACAAGATCGTGTGGCTTGAAGTTAATGCCATTGGTATTCTGTGTTATTAATTTGAGTGGACTTGCATTTTTATGGAAGTTGTTCCATGTATGTGGTGGAAAAATAAACGCTGTTTCTCCATATTTAGTTCTGACTGGTGACAAAAAGCACCTGTCCTAGACGACCTCAGAGGTCTGGATGGTTCATAATGTAGCACAAATGTATTTCTGCCCTAGACCATTCAGTGCTTCATGAACCAACAGTAATATTTTGAAATCAATTATTTGACACTGAAAGCCAGTGTAAAGTCCTCAAAACTGGAATGATGTGATCCACTTTCTTAGTCTTAGTGAGGACTCGAGCACTTTGCGTGATGGAATGGTTGGCTTTGGTTTGATAGAGAGAGGCTACGAGGATTGATTTGGATGAGTGGGAGAGTAGAATCTGTACTAATGCTCACGTGCTGCAGCAACCGTCGGCATTCATATAGCCCCAACCTACGGTAATATTGATTTATAAATATTGAGGCAATAAAAATAATATGGACTGACTGACAATTCTCAGAGCCAAATGGCCTGTGGAGTTAAATGATATTTTAATTGTATCCAGCAAGGCCATTGGAGTAGGGAGTGCCCATGGCAGAGACGAGTGGGAGGGGGTTATCAGCAAGAACAAAGGGGAGGTTGGCAAGGAGATCAAGGCAAAGGGAGGCACACTGACTTCTCCCAGTCTGATCCATTTCCTTAATGCTGACTAGCCAACAGTGGTGACCAGGTGTTACACCGATAAGGAACCTGTTCTGTTATTACAAGTTGCGGGATAACAGTGCACCTTCATAGTGGATACAGGGGCATCCATTCAGTCCACTAACAATATCCCCAAATCCGACTAGACTCAGAGATTATCTGGATTCCAAGGACAGGTCTATCAATTCCCCATCTAAATGCCAGTCAATGTAACATACCGGAATGAGACGGTGCAGCATCAGTTTGTGATCACCCCTGGCCTAGACTGTAATCTGATAGGCCGAGATTTGTTAGGTATATTTCAGTTAAAGATCATATGTGGAGATACTGGAATAACTGTGACTGCATGGACATTAAGAGACAGTGTTACTCGTCAGTAACACCCCAATGGTGGTCCCTAACACTGGAAGATGAGCCCCTGCTCCATATCACCTTAGTCTATGACTGAAATAAAGAGCTAGAAATATGTTTTAAATCCTGTGAAGGAACTAGATAGGATGTAAACCTTTTGGCATTATTAACCAGACCACATGGAACAGCAAAGTATGCTGATGTGCCTTCGGAATTGTGGAAGCAGGCTATGAGGTTGCCCCTCATATAACAAAGAAAGTGAACTTCCCATCTCATGCAAATATTTACAAGCTATGGTTAAGCAAGCGATTGGTCTGGCGAATCCAAACACAAGCCAGGAACAAGAACTGCCTAATAATTGTACTGCTCAATTTTATCAGTCACCAAGGACAGTTACTACGCAGCGACGCCATCATCTGGGGAGTGAGGTAACAGAGTATGTGGACCCACAGGTGTGGGCAGAAGATGCTACTTAGGTAGGATGCATCCAGATTAACCCCATCCAAGTAGCTCCCCAGAAAATGTAACACTGCCCTCTACATAAAGGTACCCGCTGAAGCAGCAGGCAAGCTTGCAATTTAAGTATTGTACCATCAATCCGCCATCCTTTCTCGCCAAACCACCGGGGGAACAAGCTGAGTCAGGGCACCACTGCATAATTGTAATTAAAGAAGATACCTCTGTTCGGGAAGATTTGACAGATATTCCCATGACAAACCCTGACTTAATTATGTATATAGATGGGAGTTCATCAATTGGATCTCTGGGTGAAAGACTTTCAGGATATGTAATTATAGATCAGGATGGCAATAATGTGGAGGCGGCGGCCTTTGAAACACCTTTGGGCAGTTTTTGAAAAACATGCGTTTCTTGACTTCAGCAGGACCACAGATATCCCACCAGAAATAACATGAGATCTGTTGCAAGCCCTTATGTTGCCAAATCAAATTGCCAAGAAGCTAAGGAAGTGTCCCAAGGGCGAGGGGTGGTGGTACCTAAAATAATGAGGCAGACAAAAAGCATAGACAAAGACAAGTCTCCCTCAGAAAAACCAACCATCCAAGATGTCGTTAGATTACAGGAGGATGCTCCTGGCCATGATATAGAAATGTGGAAACAGCACGGTTATAAATTTGATTGCATGTCGGGATTATGGGTTACCCCGGCATGGCAAACATGTATGTCAGATGAACACGCGATGTGGGTTATTGAATGAATACACTTTTCAACTCACTGTGGTGCCTGAGCAACTGGTGGTATGCTTTTAGATACATGGTGGCATCCAAAGTTGCAGACTCTGGATCAGGGAATTAGTAGTCGTTGTCTGATCTGTCAGAAATATAACCCCGGGAAGGGTATAACCTGCAGAAAAGGGAGAACCTCCTTACCCAGGAGTCCCTTTGAAACCCTCCTGATGGACTACATTGAGATGGAAAGATGTCAGTTTTATAAATATGTATTAGTTATTATTCATATCTTCAGTAAATGGATTGAAGCTTATCCTACCGTGGACAACAAAGATTCTACGGTTGTTAAAGTACTTAGAAACATAGGAACATAGAAAATAGGTGCAGGAAGAGGCCATTTGGCCCTTCGAGCCAGCACCGCCATTCATTGCGATCATCCCCAATCAATAACCCGTGCCTGCCTTCTCCCCATATCCCTTGATTCCACTAGCCCCTAGAGCTCCATCTAACTTTCTCTTAAATCCACCCAGTGATTTGTCCTCCACTGCCCTCTGGGGCAGGGAATTGCACAAATTTACAACTCTCTGGGTGAAAAAGTTTTTTCACATAGAAACATAGACATAGAAAATAGGTGCAGGAGTAGGCCATTCAGCCCTTTGAGCCTGCATGGTCGCTCAATATGATCATGGCTGATCATCCAACTCAGTATCCTGTACCTGCCTTCTCTCCTTACCCCCTGGCCCCTTTAGCCACAAGGGCCACATCTAACTCCCTCTTAAATAAAGCCATTGAACTGGCCTCAACTACTTTCCGTGGCGGAGAATTCCACAGATTCACCACTCTGTGTGAAAAATGTTTTTCTCATCTCAGTCCTAAAAGACTTCCCCCTTATCCTTAAACTGTGACCCCTTGTTCTGGACTTCCCCAACATCGGGAACAATCTTTCTGCATCTAGCCTGTCCAACCCCTTAAGAATTTTGTAAGTTTCTATAAGATCCCCCTTCAATCTTCTAAATTCTAGCGAGTACAAGCCAAGTCTATCCAGTCTTTCTTCATATGAAAGTCCTGCTATCCCTGGAATCAGTCTGGTGAACCTTCTCTGTACTCCCTCTATGGCAAGAATGTCTTTCCTCAGATTAGGAGACCAAAACTGTACGCAATACTCCAGGTGTGGTCTCACCAAGGCCCTGTACAACTGCAGTGGAACCTCCCTGCTCCTATACTCAAATCCTTTTGCTATGAATGCTAAAATGAATGCTTCCTTTATAAATCAGAGCATTGAATATAGGAGTAGGGAAGTAATGTTAAAATTGTACAAGGCATTGGTAAGACCAATTCTGGAGTATGGTGTACAATTTTGGTCGCCTAGTTATAGGAAGGATGTCAACAAAATAGAGAGAGTACAGAGGAGATTTACTAGAATGTTGCCAGGGTTCCAGCAACTATGTTACAGAGAAAGGTTGAACAAGTTAGGTCGAGCGCAGAAGGTTAAGGGGTGACTTGATTGAGGTCTTTAAAATGATGAAAGGGATAGACAGAGTTGACGTGGATAAGCTTTTCCCATTGAGGGTAGGGAAGATTCAAACAAGAGGGCATGACATGAGAATTAAGGGACAGAAGTTTAGGGGTAACGTGAGGGGGATCTTCTTTACTCAGAGGGTGGTGGCTGTGTGGAATGAGCTTCCAGCAGAGGTGGTGGAGGCAGGATCGATTTTAACATTTAAAAGTAAAGTGGATAGGTATATGGACGTGAAGGGAATGGAGGGGTATGGTCTGAGTGCAGGTAGATGGGACTAGGGGAAAACAAATGGTCGGCACGGACTGGAAGGGCCGAGAGGGCCTGTCTCCGTGCTGTAATTGTTATATGGTTATATGGTTATAACATACCATTCGCATTCTTCACTGCCTGCTACTTTCAATGACTGATGTACCATGACACCCAGGTCTCATTGCATCTCCCCTTTTCCTAATCGGCCACCATTCCGATAATAGTCTACTTTCCTGTCCTTGCTACCAAAGTGGATAACCTCACATTTATCCACATTATACTGCATCGGCCATGCATTTGCCCACTCACCCAACCTATCCAAGTCACCTTGCAACCTCCTATCATCCTCCTCACAGCCAACACTGCCCCCCAGCTTAGTGTCATCCGCAAACTTGGAGATGTTGCATACAATTCCCTCATCCAAATCGTTATTATGTGTTGTAAATAGCTGGGGTCCCAGTACTGAGCCTTGCGGTACCCCACTAGTCACTGCCTGCCATTCTGAAAAGGACCCATTTACTCCTACTCTTTGCTTCCTGTCCGCCAGCCAGTTCTCACCTCAATCTTAAATGGCCTCCCCTTTATTCTAAGACTGTGGCCCCTGGTTCTGGACTCGCCCAACATTGAGAACATTTTTCCTGCATCTAGCTTGTCCAGTCCTTTTATAAGTTTATATGTTTCCATATGATTCCCCCCTTCTAAACTCCAGTGAATACAAGCCTAGTCTTTTCAATCTTTCCTCATGTGACAGACCTGCCATCCCAGGGATCAATCTCGGGAACCTACGCTGCACTGCCTCAATCACAAGGATGTCCTTCCCCAAATTAGGAGACCAAAACTGTACGCAACACTCCAGATGTGGTCTTACCAGAGGCCTATACAACTGCAGAAGAACCTCTCTACTCTTGCACTGAAATCCTCTTGTTATGAATGCCAACATTCCATTTGATTTTGTCACTGCCTGCTGTACCGGCACACCTACTTACAGTACCCGGTGTACAAGGACACCCAGGTCTTGCTGCACCTCCCCCTTACCTAACCTAACCCCATTGAGATAATAATCTGCCCCTTTTTTTGCCACCGAAAGTGGATAAACTCACATTTATCTGTGTTATACCGCATCTGCCATGCATCTGCCCTCTCAGGCACCACAGTGAGTTGAAAAGTGTATACATTCAATAAACCATATCGCGAGTTCATCATACATACATGTTTGCCCTGCCGGGGTAACCCATAATCCCGACATATAATAAACTTTACAACCGAGCTGTTTCCACATTTCTATATCTAGGCCAGGTGTATCCACCTGTAATCTAACGACATCTTGGATGGTTCGCATTGGTTTATCTGAGGGAGACTTCTCTTTGTCTATGCTTTTAGTCTGCTTCATTATTTTAGGTACCACCACCCCGTGCCCTTGGGACACTTCCTTAGCTTCTTCGCAATATGTTTTGGCAACATAAGGTCAAATGGGGATAATCAAGTACGGAGTTAAAGGGAAAGAGAGTAAAGGGATAGTTAATGACCCCAGAATTAACAGGAAAGAAAGCTCACAAAGGGATAGGAGAGTATGGCCAAGTGTAATAGGGATCGATGTAAAAGGTGAGATGCATAAGAAATAAAAAATATTGTATATGAATACGGGAAATATAAGAAGTAAAGTAGATGAGCTTGAGGCTCAGAGGTTGGTAGATATGACATTGTGGGGATTACTGAGACGTGGCTGCAGGAGGATCGGGTCTGGGAACATAATATTCAGGGTTATACATCCTATAGAAAGGACAGGCAGGTGGGCAGAGGAGGGGGGGGGGGGGGTAGTGAAGGATGGAATTCAGTCCCTTGCGAGGGAAGACATAGGGACTGACGAGGTAGAGTCGCTGTGGATTGAGTTGAGGAATCATAAAGGCAAGAAGACACTAATTGGTGTTATCTGCACACCCCCAAATAGTAGCCGGATGTAGGGTGTAAGTTGCAGCAGGAGTTAAAACTGGCATTTAACAAAGGTAATGCCACTGTGGTGATGGGGGATTTCAATATGGAGGTAGACTGGGAAAATCAGGTTGGTTCAGGACCCCAAGAAAGAGAGTTTGAAGAGTGCCTCCGAGATGGATTCTTAGAGCAGTTTGTAATGGAGCTGACCAGAGAAAAGACAATTCTGCATTTTGTGTTGTCCAATGAACCAGATTTGATAAGAGAACTCGGCCGCTTGGAGGTAGTGATCATAATATGATTAGTTTTATTTATTTTTTGTTATATATTTTTATAAGACGTAAGTACATATTAAAACAATTGTCACATACATTTGTAATATTATTCATATTAACAATTATGTCTTATTTGTATTTCTATACATTTTTTTTATTGCTGATAGGAAAAAATAGAGAAAAATAAAGTAAAAATAGAAAATGAAAAAAAAAATGAGAGGAGTATTAAACAGGTTATTCATCATTGAGATATATCCATGATTTGTTATATATGATTCTTCATCCATTCCTTCATTCAGTCAGGCTCTCACACCGAGCGATTTTGACCCTTTAAATATTCAATAAATGGAGACCATATCCATCTGAAAGGATCCAATTTGTCCAGTAGGACAAGCCTTAACCTTTCCAGATGAAGTGTCTCCGACATTCCTATAATCCACATTTTGGTTGTGGGGGATGTAGGACCTTTCCTGAATTTCAATATTAATTTTTTCCCAATTATTAAACTATAATCAATAAAAATTCTTTGATTCGTTGTTATTAGTTGATCTGTTTCTAATATTCCCAATATTATTCATTTTGAGTCAGGGATCAGATTCATATTAACAACATTTGAAATTATCTTAAATATTTCTCTCCAAAATTTAGTAATTTTTATACAATTTGTAAATGAAAGTGTTAAGTTAGCTTCTAAGTGCTGACATTTATCACATATGGCAGATACATTTAAAAAAATACTATGTAATTTGGATTTTGAATAATGTAATTTATGTAATATTTTAAATTGTATAAGATAGTGTCTAGCATTTAATGAACAATGAATGGTGTCTATGTTGTAAACATTCATCCCATACTTCTAGTCTGATTAATTGACCTAATTCGTTTTCCCATGATTGCCTATATATTTCGGTCATTGGAACATCGTTTTCCAATAAACTGTTATAAATATATGATATCAATTTTTCTGTGTTCGGGTGTTTATTTAAACATTCATCTAAAATGTCTGTACTTCTATTTCTGATTTCTTGTGTGTTTGCTTTTACATAGTCTCTAATTTGTAAATATTTAAAGTAATCTTTTGAATGTAATCCATACATTTGTTGTAATTCTTGAAATGACATGAAGGACTTTTCCCTATAGAGACCGCCCATCTTATTAACCATATAACAATTACAGCTCGGAAACAGGCCCTCTCGGCCCTTCCAGTCCGTGCCGATCATTTGTTTTCCCCTAGTCCCATCTACCTGCACTCAGACCATACCCCTCCATTCCCTTCCCGTCCATATACCTATCCATCATGAACAACATGGCAGGTATTTCTAGGAATAATAGTGTAAGTAGTGTACCTGGACTTTCAGAAAGCATTTGCTAAGGTCCCACATAGGAGATTAGTGGGCAAAATTAGGGCACATGCTGTTGTGGGTACAGTGCTGACGTGGATAGAAAATTGGTTGGCAGACCAATTATTAATTCCATAGTTTTTCCATTGTAAAACCTTTGTCCATGATTGAAGGTTTAAATGTAACGTTATTTACAATGGTTAGGGCTAGTGGTATACTTTTCAATTTTAATGTTTTCTTTATTTGTTTCCAGATACGTATCCCACTTTATATTATAGGATTTTCACTATAGATTTTCTTACCTAGTTTAATATTAGCGAATAAAATTGAGCTAATTTCAAAAGGCAAACAATCTTCTTTTTCCATTTTTAACCAGATTGGTTGTTTATCTGTCTCTACTAACCAAAAATTCATATTTTTAATATTAACTGCCCAGTAATAAAACATAACGTTTGGCAGTGCTAGACCTCCATTTATTTTTGATTTACATAAATGTTTTTTATTTATTCTATGGCTCTTATAATCCCAGATAAAGTTGGTGACTGTAGAATCAACCTTCTTAAAGAAATTTTTAGGAAGATATATCGGAATCAATTGGAAGAGATATAGTAATTGCGGGAGAAAAATCATTTTTATTGCATTAATTCTACCTAGCATTGAAATAGGTAATGTTTTCCAATATAAAATATTCTTATTTAATTTATTCAATAAAAGTGGAAAATTGGATTTAAATAAAGAATCGAATCTTTTTGTTACATAAATTCCAAGATATTTGATTTTTTCGTTTGCTATCTTAAAAGGAAATTGTTGTAGTATATGTAAGTTGTTTACCATTATTGACATAAGTTCACTTTTATTCCAATTAATACTATATCCTGAAAATAATCCAAATTCAGTTATTAATTTTAGTAAATTTGGAATACTAATTTCTGGCTTTGTAATATAAAGTAATACATCATCCGCATATAAGGAGATTTTATTTTCAGTATCTCTGGTGTCATACTCATATATTTCAGGATGTAATCTCACATATTGAGCTAATGGTTCTATTGCAAGTGCAAACAATAGCGGGGATAAAGGACAACCTTGTCTGCAGCCTCGGAATAAATTAAATTTAGTTGATAGCATTTGATTTGTTAGTATTCTGGCTGTTGGATTAGTGTATAATAATTTAATCCAAGTAATAAACTTCTCTCCCAACTTAAAAGTTTCCATAACCGAAAACAACTAAGACCATTCCACCTGGTCAAAGGCTTTCTCCGCATCTAACGATATAATTACTAGGTCTTTATTAATACCTCTTTTCGAATATATAATATTGAATAATCATCTCAGATTATATGAGGAATATCGTTTTGGTATAAATCCTGTTTGATCTGGGTGAATTAATATATTAATAACTGTGCTTAGTCTTTGTGCTAATATTTTGGTTAGTATCTTTTGATCAGTGTTTAAAAGAGCTATAGCTCTATATGATCCTGGGTCATCCAGATCTTTGTCTATTTTAGGTGTAAGTGTTATAATAGATTCATTTAACGTTTCTGGTAGTTTCTGGTGGGTATAGATGTATTCATAGAGTATCTTCAAATGTGGTGCAATCAGATCATAAAATGTTTTATAAAATTCCGAACAAATACCATCTGGTCCCGGTGTTTTGCCATTTTTTAATGATCTGATAGATTCTTCAATTTCTTTTACTGATATTTCAGCATTTAGTGATTCTCTATTTTGTGAATCCAACCCATTCAGATTCCATTTTTTAATGCTTCTATTCCTATCCTGTTTTCTGTGGTTTTAGCTGAATATAATTTTTTATAATATTGAAAAAATCTCTCATTAATATCTTTGGGTTGTACTAATGGTTCGCCATTGTATGATTTAATCCGATGGATTATTTTTTCTCCCTCCATATTCCGTAATTGACGAGCCAATAATTTTTGAGGTTAATTGTTTAGTGTATTGATAGAGTTTTACAACTTGATCTGAGTATATTTTATTTAATTTATATTTCAGTGCAGCGATTTTGTTATGTTTTGTTATGGATGGATTAGCAGCATTCTCTGTGTCTAATTGTTTAATCTCCTTTTCCAATTCCTGTTGTTCCCTCCAATTCTCTTTATTATAAAATGCTTGAGAAGAAATCATAATTCCACGGGCATAGACGTGAATTGGACAAGATTGACTGGCATTAATTCTAAAATTGACGGTGGATATACAATGGAAGACATTTAAAGACTGCATGGATGAACTACAAAATTGTTCATCCCAGTTTGGCAAAAGAATAAATCGGGGAAGGTAGTGTAGATAACACGGGAAATCAGGGATAGTATCAAAGCAAAGGAGGATGCGTACAAAGTAGCCAGAAAAAGCAGCATACCAGAGGACTGGGAGAAATTCAGAGACCAGCAGAGGAGGACAAAGGGCTTAATTAGGAAAGGAAAAATAGATTATGAAAGAAAAGTGGCAGGGAACATAAAAACTGACTGCAAAAGTTTTTATAGATATGTGAAGAGAAAGAGGTTAGTTAAAACAAATGTAGGTCCCTTGCAGTCAGAAACAGGTGATTGATCATGGGGAACAAGGATATGGTGGACCAATTGAATAACTACTTTGGTTCCGTCTTCACTAAGGAAGACATAAATAATCTGCCGGAAATAGCAGGGGACTGTGGGTCAAAGGAGGAATTGAGTGAAATCCAGGTCAGTCGGGAAGTGGTGTTGGGTAAATTGAATAGATTAAAGGCCGATAAATCCCCAGGGCCAGATAGGCTGCATCCCAGAGTACTTAAGGAAGTAGCTCAGGAAATAGTGGATGCATTAGTGATAATCTTTCAAAACTCTTTAGATTCTGGAGTAGTTCCTGAGGATTGGCGGGTAGCAAATGTAACCCCTCTTTTTAAGAAGAGGGAGAGAGAAAACGGGGAATTACAGACCAGTTAGTCTAACATCGGTAGTGGGGAAACTGCTAGAGTCAGTTATTAAAGATGGATAGCAGCACATTTAGAAAGTGGTGAAATCATTGGACAAAGTCAGCATGGATTTACGAAAGGTAAATCATGTCTGACGAATCTTGTGGAATTTTTCGAGGATGTAACTAGTAGCGTGGATAAGGGAGAACCAGTGGATGTGGTATATCTGGACTTCCAGAAGGCTTTCGACAAGGTCCCACATAAGAGATTAGTATACAACTTAAAGCATACGGTATTAGGGGTTCAGTATTGATGTGGATAGAGAACTGGCTGGCAAACCAAAGATTAGGAGTAAACGGGTCCTTTTCACAATGGCAGGCAGTGACTAGTGGGGTACCGCAGGGCTCAGTGCTGGGACCCCAGCTATTTACAATATATATTAATGATCTGGATGAGGGAATTGAAGGCAATATCTCCAAGTTTGCGGATGACACTAAGCTGGGGGGCAGTGTTAGCTGTGAGGAGGATGCTAGGAGACTGCAAGGTGACTTGGATAGGCTGGGTGAGTGGGCAAATGTTTGGCAGATGCAGTATAATGTGGATAAATGTGAGGTTATCCACTTTGGTGGCAAAAACAGGAAAGCAGACTATTATTTAAATGGTGGCCGATTAGGAAAAGGGGAGATGCAGCGAGACCTGGGTGTCATGGTACACCATCATTGAAAGTAGGCATGCAGGTGCAGCAGGCAGTGAAAAAAGCGAATGGTATGTTAGCTTTCATAGCAAAAGGATTTGAGTACAGGAGCAGGGAGGTTCTACTTCAGTTTACAGGGTCTTGGTGAGACCACACCTGGAGTATTGCGTACAGTTTTGGTCTCCAAATCTGAGGAAGGACATTATTGCCATAGAGGGAGTGCAGAGAAGGTTCACCAGACTGATTCCTGGATGTCAGGACTGTCTTATGAAGAAAGACTGGATAGACTCGGTTTATACTCTCTGGAATTTAGGAGATTGAGAGGGGATCTTATAGAAACTTACAAAATTCTTAAGGGGTTGGACAGGCTAGATGCAGGAAGATTGTTCCCGATGTTGGGGAAGTCCAGACAAGGGGTCACAGCTTAAGGATAAGGGGGAAATCCTTTAAGACCGAGATGAGAAAGACTTTTTTCACACTCTCTGGAACTCTCTGCCACAGAGGGTAGTTGAGGCCAGTTCATTGGCTATATTTAAGAGTGAGTTGGATGTGGCCCTTGTGGCTAAGGGGATCAGAGGGTATGGAGAGAAGGCAGTACGGGATACTGAGTTGGATGATCAGCCATGATCATATTGAATGGCGGTGCAGGCTCGAAGGCTGAATGGCCTACTCCTGCACCTAATTTCTATGTTTCTATGTTTCTATATGCTTTAAAAGTTTCCCATAATAGGGAAGAAGATCTATCCGGTTTATCATTTATTTCAAAGAATATCTTGATCTGTTCTAGAATATATTCCTGAGTTACTTTGTCTTTTAAAATTTGTGGGTTAAATCTCCATTTTCCCTGTTTTTCTGTTTTACCATTTATTTTAATCAAAAATGTTAAAGGTGCATGATCTGAGATTGTAATATTATGGTATTTTGAATTATAAGTAAGTGAGATAAGTTTAGTGTCAACCAAAAAATAATCTATGCTTAAATAGGTTTTATGTAACCATATAACCATATAACCATATAACAATTACAGCACGGAAACAGGCCCTCTCGGCCCTTCCAGTCCGTGCCGACCATTTGTTTTCCCCTAGTCCTATCTACCTGCACTCAGACCATACCCCTCCATTCCCTTCCCGTCCATATACATATCCACTTTACTTTTAAATGTTAAAATCGATCCTGCCTCCACCGCTTCTGCTGGAAGCTCATTCCACACAGCCACCACCCTCTGAGTAAAGAAGTTCCCCCTCACGTTACCCCTAAACTTCCGTCCCTTAATTCGCATGTCATGCCCTCTTGTTTGAATCTTCCCTACCCTTAATGCGAAAAGCTTATCCACGTCAACTCTGTCTATCCCTTTCATCATTTTAAAGACCTCAATCAAGTCCCCCCCTTAACCTTCTGCGCTCCAAAGAATAAAGACCTAACTTGTTCAACCTTTCTCTGTAACATAGTTGCTGGATACCAGGCAACATTCTAGTAAATCTCTTCTGTACTCTCTCTATTTTGTTGACATCCTTCCTATAATTAGGCGACCAAAATTGTACACCATACTCCAGAATTGGTCTCACCAATGCCTTGTACAATTTTAACATTACTTCCCTGCTCCTATATTCAATGCTCTGATTTATAAAGTCCAGCACACCAAAGGCTTTCTTTACCACCCCATCTACATGCGATTCCACCTTCAGGGAACTATGCACAGTTATTCCTAGATATCTCTGTTCCACAACATTCCTCAATTCCCTACCATTTACCATGTACAGGTGAATAAAATGAATATTCTCGTCCAGTTGGATTTTCTACTCTCCAAACATCTTTAATATTACTAGTATATATATAAGCATTTAATGTCACTGGAAAGGGATTTGATTTTCCTTTGTCTTGTGGATCTATCTAAATTAGAATCTAATGTACAATTTAAATCTCCTCCAATTATTAAGTTATGTTGTGCTATTTCCGGGATGTTATTAAATATTTTCTTAAAGAACAGTGGACTATCAAAGTTTGGTCCATAAACATTGACAAAAATCATTTTTTGTGCATTTAATTCTCCTATTACAATAATGTATCTACCATCACTGTCAGTTATAGTTGATGTATATTTAAATAAAGTGCCATTACGAAATAATATTGCTATGCCTCTGGATTTGTGTGTAAAAGAAGAATGATACATTTTATCTTTCAGCCTATGCTCGGCATCTTTTTTTTTAATGTGTTTCTTGAATAAAAATCACATCAGCTTTAATTGCTTTTAAATGTGCTAGTACTTTACCTCTTAATTGGTTCATTAATACCTTTAACGTTCCAGCGACAAAACATTATTCCTTCATTCCCCTTATTCATTTTTAAATCTTGCATCTTTTGTCTACGGGGGTCTATCATAGAGCCAATGGTTCAGTTCAACAGACCCGACCTTACACCCGAACTCCGAATAGACAAATTTTAAGACCCTTGAATGTCTCTCATGTGTATATCTCCTTTGATTCAATTTGTAACTCCATTCAAACTGAAAATAATAATGATAGATTATAATAGAGAAGAAAAGAGGATAGGTTAAGAAATTAGTATTGTGCACAAAGAAGGAAAAAACTACATCTAGTATTAGGGTAGTTAGTGCTAGCCATACTAGCATGGCTAACCATCTACCGACTTCCGTAGTTGATGTTACCAACTTAACCAGCTCCTTGGTTTCTTGATTTTTATTCCATAGCAGTATTTTACCGGGGATATTAGATTTTAAAATATTCGGGTTCCAATAGTCGGGAATGTGAGGATACATATATTTAAAACTTGTTTGAAAATATAATTAAAAAAACCAAAAAGAAAAAAAATAAATAAAAATAAAAATTACTAATAAAAAAGAAAAAAGGTTTCCAAGGAGGGCAAAGGAAATCAAACTCTATATTTGACTAACCATTCCATTATAAGTAAGTATTAGTCATTAGTGATAATTATTAACTCTGATTAGTAAATATACCATGCTATAATTTTAGTATTTATTAGTTATTTGTATTAATAGTGCAGTTATACTAATTATTAGTATCCATGGGAGAGTTTCTGATCCACATCTTTCTCCAGCTTCTTTAGTCACGACTTTAATTCCATCTAGTCCTGCAAAATCAGTTTATTCAATGATGAAGTTCATCATTGAATAAACGTATTATTCAAGCATCCTCTCGAACCTTAATCTTCTGGGCAATGTCCAATATTTCCACAGGGTTGGTGAAAAAGTGTTCATTCTGATTGTAGGTGACTCTTAGGGTAGCTGGATACCTCTGACCATATTTTAAATTCTTCACTTCCCTCAAGATTCTTTTGGTCTCATTAAACGCTTTTCGTTTCCTGGAGACCTCTGATGGATAGTCTCGATAAATACTGATCCTGTATCCTTCAAATGCAAGATTTCTGTTTCTTGCAATTTTTTGCATTATCTCCTCCAGGACATGGTCGTACTGAACTTTTATTATCATTTGTCTTGGGGGAGCGCTTTGTCTTGTCTGGCGTCTCATTACTCTGTGTGCTCAGGCAAGTAAAGACTTTTGATCCAGAGATAAAACTTTTTGCAGCAGATTGCAGTGAATTCTCGGGGATCTTGATCCATCTCTTTCCCTTCTGGAATACCCGCAATTCTTATGGCCCTGTCTCACTGTGCGACTTGACCCACGAGGTACCCCGAGTGAGAGACTCGTGGTTGTGCACGATATCCCAAGTTGATGTTCAAGTGTTTGAACCGAGTTCCCACGGGTATGGTATACTGCGATGTTCCAAGTTCGTCTCCCGTTTACTCTTGAGCTGACAAAGTTCGTCTCCCGTTAACTCTTGAGCTGACAACATCTCCTGAAATGTGACACAGTGTTTCTAACAGGAGTGACTTGATACACACAAATAGACTGGATGGGCTCAACAGGTCCAGTGTCATAATGAAATATGAGGCATTCTGCGGTTCGTCCGTGCGCTTGTTCACGCTGGATATCGGGGCCAGATCTTGCTTTCAAAGTTCATGGTAGAAAACGAGAGGAGATATGAGATGAAGCTTGGCTGCATATTTGGCCCATGTGCATTTCTTTACCAAATTCCTAGTATAAGCAGCCCTGCCCGGATCTGTCAGTACCAGTAATATGAGAACAGGTGGGGACGGGCGGGCAGGCAGCAAGCGGCGGGGACGTTGGCCAGGAGTGGGGGCATCATGTACACATTAGCCAGCTCACCTCATACATGTTGGACACATACATGTGGTGTCCATAAATACACAGACTGTACGTTTACTTGTGTGTGTCTGTCAATGTCTGCCAGTTACAATACCACTACAGAACTAACAACATATTTAATCTGTTGCCGTTTGACTCGTTTCAAATGAGAAACATTATGATCAAAATGCGACCTGGTTTAGGAGATACTGGTCGGTACATTTACAGCATTGTGTCATGTTATGTGTATCCTCAAAGAGTGATCCAAGTGTTCCTCTGTGTGCATGACATTTTGCAGTGTTACATTTAAAACGAATCCAGAAATCGCAATTTGAGATTCAGTGGAGATATGGCCCGTTCTGGCAACATGACGTGTTGAAAAATCGTCATGATCTTTTATTCGCACACTATAAAAATCGTCCCTTGGTTAAATTGGCTCATTTGGTAACATGTCTGCAACAAGGCAATTTGAGTGCAGGATGTTGCTGTTTTTTGTTCAAGCGCTGTATGCAGCAGCCCAAAATGTGATGCAACTACGCTTGTTAAATGACAGCAGAAGGGAGAGAGTAAGAGTAAAGAGGAAAATTAAGAATAGGTCTCAGTGGGTGAAGCCCCTCTTTGAAAGGAGATCTCGCTTTGGACAATATGAAAAGCTGCTTAAAGTGCTGTGCCAAGAGGACAAATCAGCATTTAAAAATTTCCTCAGAATTTCACCTGAGCTCTTTAATGAGCTGAAGACTAGCTTGGGACCTCGGCTGATGAAGCATGACACGGTTATGAGAAAGGCACTGGAACCAGGCCTGCGCCTAGCAATCACCCTCCGCTACTTGGCTTCAGGTGATTCCTACAAGAGCCTCTCCTACAACTTTCTGGTTGCCCACAACACCATCAGCAGGATTGTCCGAGAGACCTGTGAGGCCATAATCGATTATTATGCAGCTGATGTGATGGACTGCCCCAGTACACCAGATGCGTGGAAGAGAGTGGCACTGGGGTTTGAAAGCAGATGGAACTTTAGCCACACATGTGGGGCTTTGGATGGCAAGCATGTGGCCATTCGTTGTCCACCCAATGGTGGCTCGAATTATTTTAATTACAAAAAATTCCACTCTATTGTGCTGTTAGCTGTGGTGGATTATAACTACAACTTCCTGTATGTGGATGTGGGCACACCTGGAAGTGTCGCTGATGGCAGGATTTGGAGAGAGACCTGGCTTGGGCAGAAAATGGAAAAAGGAACAGAAAGCATGCCTGATCCCGAACCTCTGCCTGGAGAAGACAGCCCGGACATTCCTTATTCACTGGTTGCTGATGATGCATTTGCACTAAGGCCCTGGGTGATGAAGCCATATCCACACAGACATTTGACAAGGGTCGAGAGGAACTTTAATTACAGGCTCTCCAGGGCTAGGAGCGTTGTAGAGAATGCGTTTGGCATCCTGGCAAACAGATTTAGATGCTTCCTCAAAACAATGGAACAGGAGCCCAAGAATGTTGAGGCTATTGTATTTGCAGCATGTGTTCTGCACAACCTGATCCGTATGAGAGGTGCAGCTGCAGGATCAGCAACAGCCATGCAGGACGGTGACTTAGTGGACAGTCACACAGGGATAATAACACCAGGTGCGTGGAGGAGTGCTGCAAACACCGCTACTTTGGTGCCACTGCAGAGTTATCGAGGACACACGGGAACAAACAGTGCAAAAGAGCAGAGAGAGCATCTCTGCTCATGCTATAATTCAGAATTGGACAGTGTGCCGTGGCAGGACAGCTTATTTTGAGGGACAGCCGACCACAGGTAGACCACTGCATGAGGAGAGGCCACATGCAGACACGTCCAGTTATTTTCATGTTGCAGTTTAATCCTGCTGACTTTCGTTTATTTAACTTTAAGTGTTGATTTTGTTATCATTTATGTGTAAAGTAATTTCATTGCATCTGTCTTTCATTTAAAAAGTGGTTATCATGCATCTGTTTATCTGACGGTAGATTTCAACACTTGCCATAGTGCATTGCATTGTTTCTTTTATTGCCTGAATTAACGATTGAGCTCCATTTAACAGCTGGAATAGAGCATATACTTGAAATACTTATTTGTACTTCATTTGTTGATTTGCATGTTGAAAAGCCCTTTTTCACACCACAGTGTTGTTTGCAGTGGTGTTCATTTTTTCAATATGTGCTAAAAAGCGTCTTTTATATTGAACGAGATAAATAAAGAATTTGTTTCACATTCACCCTGCTGTCTGTCTTATTTTATGATCTACTGAGGTGAATATTTTTTCACACCTCCTTTAGTTTCTGTTTTATGATGAAAGGAATATTACATTCATGAGACTCTAGTAATATTAAAATGAAGACTTCCAGACATCAATTTGATCTTGATAACAAAGAACTCTCTTTTATTGCGCATTGAAGTAAACAAACAGTGACAACCAAACGGATAAGTAAAAAGCTTTTCAACACCTTAAAGCTTTTAGAAAAAGTGGGAGTATCCAAAAGATACTTAACAATGCTGAAACAGGCAAAATACAACATAAACATATACATAAGAATAAAAATCAGATGGATAAAGGAACTAATCTCCCAGTTCACTGTGCCCCTCTGTAAATTCATCAAATGGTGACTGTGTTCCACTTAGATGGCCCTCTCCAACTACAGGTTGGAACACAGCTCTTGATGCAGGATGCAGCTCTGTATAACTGAGTGGTGATGGGATGTGTCTCTGGAAAAAAAGTATGAAGTACATGTGAAAACTGTTTCACACACCGTAAAAAGGTGCAATAGGGTTAAGAATTAAATGTTAACTTTAGGATAATGTCTTATGTCTTTTTGGATGAATCATGCGCTTTTCAAGCATCTCATTAACATTGATCATGGATGCGTATTAATTTAAAGTCCTTCACGGTAGCGAATCTAATTTCTTTGAAGTTCAAACCAACGCAAGATATTTGTATACCTGTGCTGCCTGGTATTGTGGCAGTGCCCCCATTGGAAAATGTCCTCCCTGTTGCCGCGCTGAATGCTTTTGAATGAGAGAATAATATATCAGTCGAACTCAATGCATTACACAAAAATCATTGATTACATCAGTGGCAGACAACAACACTTATTAAAGGGTTCATATGTTTTTTAATACCTGATCAAAGAAGTGAGACGTACAAGGCTGTACATACATGGGACGAGGCAAAATAGGTCCACGCTGCTGCTGCTGCTGCTGCTGCTGATGCTGCTGCTGCTGCTGCTGCTGCTGCTGCTGCTGCTGATGCTGCTGCTGCTGCCCTCTGCACAGACAATAACACACATTAAATAAATGAATTAAATAGCTTTCACCAAAACGATGAAATAAGTGAATTAAGTCAGGATGTCATATTAACCTGTTTCTCTCGGAATTCCATTGCCACATTCATCAAAGTCCTTGTTAATGTCCACTCTTCATCAGTAATGTTCTCGATCACCATCACTTGACAAAACTGCCAGAGTTTACTCAAATAGGTATTTCCTTCCGTTTCCTTGCGTCCATCTCTCATTAAATCAACCGCGCCTCTTACAAGATCCCTGATCTGAAACATAAGAACCCATGTTAGATAAGACCAAAATGTTGGATGGATGCATTGTGTAATGGAAATTTTAATGTGCAGAAACCCTATGTACTTACAGCACCTATGTTCTCTATAGCTGTACCTTCTTCAATACCTCCAGGCGTGGTGCCGCCAATGTTGATGTCCTGCGACATCTGCCTCCTGGAGTGCTCTTGGCTGATGGATGGTCGTGGCGTAGATGTCCCCTCCAGAGGATCATCCAACACCTGTTCAATGTTCTGTTGTTGCTGGAGGAATAAAATTAAGACATTTAGACAGTGTGTCCAGAGCTTCATCACTGTAAAACTTTGTCGTAATAAGTACCTTTTCCCCAATATTTCTAGTCACCACACGCACAATATGGCTGGATAAGAAACGCCACTTTTCCTCTATCCACTTGTTTCTCTCTGTTAGTCTGCTGCCAGCAGACCCCGTCTTCGTTCCAAGTGCGGTGACTTTGCCATATATTGTCCTCCATTGCACTAGTTGTTCATCTGCATTACAGGAGAGTGGTGGGATTAAAAAGGAACTTATAGCTGTGTTCCAAGAGATGAAAAGTTGCAGAGAGTACACTGTAAAATGGCTGCCCTGTTTTAATTGCCTGCCATCCGCATATTTAATGTGGTATTTGTTGGAGACAGGATTAACAGCTCAAAACAAAGAGCTTTTTTTCTAAGGCAAGCATAACATGTTTCAATTGCCTGCACTCACGCATATTTAATTTTATGGCCTTTTGGAGACAGGATTCAAACTTCAAAAGCACAACCTGTGAAAGTTGTCTGCAACTGATAACTTTACAGCTGCAGGGCACAGACCTACTAGAGAAGTTTTATTTTTAAGGAAAATATAGAACTTTTACAACAACACTGCAAGTTTTGCAATTAAATAAATTGGTTCCCCTGCTAATGCCATGATATATCATAATGTACTCACATGTGCAATCAGGATACTCCATTGCCTTCTTTTCAAAGATAGCACGCTTCTTTTCCCTATTACGATAATCCTCTTTGCATTTATCGTACAGTATATCATGTGCCTGATACCACTCCACCAGGTCTCCCTCTTGCTGCCTGTTGAAGTGATAGGGTCTCACTTTACTCCATCTTCCCTTGGCTGAGGTTGTTTCAGAGACAGCAACCTGGGAGTCACAAATCTCAACATGTGCCTCTTCCTGTGGCATCTCCACTGGAATCTCCAGTTGCCTCTCTTCCTGCCTCCCCTCCTCCTCCTCCTCCCGTATCTTCAAAGTCTTCTTGCCAGTTTTTTCATATGGCCCTGTTCTTCCCTTTCTTTGAACTTTTCTTGGAGCCATCTTCACCAAGCTTCTTCTCAAAAATGTTCACCAGCAATGAGGTGAAACGCCCTCGATTGAGCAGGTCACGTGCTGATGTTGACATCACCTTTTTTTTGCTCATCTTTTTTTTCCTCTGTCCAGATGCCGAGTAAAGAGTGCCCACGGGTTAACAAGTTAGACTCACGAGTTAATAAGGTCAACGCACGGGCCCTACGAGAGTTAAAATGTTTCCATTTTACACTTGAACTGTGAATTTGACTCGTGGAAAAAATCAAACATGTTTGATTTTTTTCACGAGTTTTCAAGTTTCGCGGGTACCTGCCGTTAGCGCAACGAGTGGACAAGTTGATCGCGCGAGGTCCGACGTTGCAGAAACGTTCATCGTACGTGATCACCACGAGTGAAAACTCGGGGTCACTCCTGGGCAGACTCGCATCGTGAGACGGGGGTTTTAGGTTCTGTCTTCTCTGGCGACCTTCCAATTCAGTACATTTCTCAGTTATTTTGCCCAGTAATTCAGATAGACGTTGGTTTTCTGTGATAAGCTTTGCCGTAGTCTGAGCACTTGTTTCGGCTAGTTCTTCAAGGCCCTTTATGGCTGCCGTCTGTTGATTCAGTGCCAGCTCCACAGGATTCAGCCTTTCTTCAAGATCAGAGTTCACTTTTCTGATTTTAACATTCGTCTCATTTGTCAAACTTGCAGTTTGTTCAGTCAATATTCCTGCAATTTCTTTCTTCAGTTCATCCGATGTATTCTTAGTCGTGGTATTAATTTCGAGCTTTAATTCCTTCATTTCCTCCATGATTTTTTTATTTCTTCCCCAAAATTCATCTTCTTCAATTCTTCATTCGTTTTTGCCAGTTCATTTCTTTAGTTCCAGCTTTATTTCCTCCTTTAAACCAGCAATTTCACTTGCAATAAAAGTTTTAAGTTCTTCACCTTCCGATTTTTTCATCATTTTTTTCAACACATTTTCTTGGGATAGCGTCCTACCAGAGCCCTGAGCCCGAGGCTTCAGTCGGGCCTTCCACCGTTTTCTGCCTGGTAACACGACTTTCCGGTTTATCCTCAGATGGACTGCGCTGTGTAGACATAGTAAGTCATGCACCTGATGACGTCACTCACAGCAATCGGTACAGAGGCAGCAGGCAGGTCGCTTTCTCCCCGATTTTTCACCATTTTTTTCGAGGAGCTGGCTGGCATTGCTCTCTAGCCCTCCATAGCGCCACCGGAAGAACATAATATGATTAGTTTTATTCTGCAATTTGAGAAGGAGAAGATTAAATCAGAAGTGTCAGTGATGCAGTTGAACAAAGGGGACTATGAAGGCATGAGAGAGGAGCTGGCCAAGGTAGACTGGAAAGGGATACTAGCAGGAATGATGGTGGAACAGCAATGGCAGGAATTTCTGGGCATAATCCAGAAGACGCAGGATCATTTCATTCCAAAAAGGAAGAAAGATTCTAAGGGGAGTAGGAGGCAACCGTGGCTCACAAGAGAGGTTAGGGATAGAATAAAACTAATAGAAAAGATGTATCACACAGCAAAGAGTAGCCGGAAGCCAGGGGATTGTGAAACTTTCATTGGAGAACAGAAGGAAACAAAACGGGTGATATGGGCTGAAAAGATGAAGTATGAGGGGAAGCTGGCCAGGAAGGGACAGTAAAAAGCTTTGTTAGATATGTTGAGGGAAAAATAATAGAAAAGTCAAATGTGGGTCCCTTGAAGGCAGACAGGTGAAATTATTATGGGTAACAAGGAAATGGCAGAAAAGTTGAACAGGTACTTCGGATTTGTCTTCACTAAGGAAGGCACAAACAATCTCCCAGAAGTACTGGAGGACAGAGGATCTAAGGTGTAGAGGAACTGAAATAAATTTTCATTAGGCGAGAAATAGTATTGGGTAGGCAAATGGGACTGAAGGATGATAAATCCCCTGGGCCGGATGGTCTGCATCCCAGGATCCTCATTCCAAAAAGTTGGCATCCTAGGTGGCTCTAGAAATAGTGGATGCATTGGTGATCATTTTCCAATGTTCAATAGATTCAGGATCAGTTCCTGTAGTTTGGAGAATAGCTAATGTTATTCCACTTTTCAAGAAAGGAGCGAGAGAGAAAACGGGGAATTACAGACCAATGAGCTTGACTTCGGTGGTGGGAAAGATGCTGGAGTCAATTATTAAAAAGGTAATAATGGGGCATTTGGATAGCGCTAAAAGAATTAGTCCAAGTCAACATGGATTTATGAATGGGAAATAATGCTCGACTAATCTTCTGGAATTTTTTGAGGATGTGACAAGTAAAATGGATGACGGGGAGCCAGTGGATGCAGTGTATCTAGACTTTCAGAAAGCCTTTGATAAGGTCCCGCACGGGAGACTGGTGACTAAAATTAGAGCACATGTATTGGGGGTAGGGTGTTGACATGGATAGAAAATTGGTTGGCAGACAGGAAGCAAATGGTAGGAGTGAACGGGTCCTTTTCAGAATGGCAGGCTGTGGCGAGTGGAGTGCCGCAAGGCTCGGTGTTGGGGCCGCAACTGTTTACCATATATATTAATGGTTTGCAAGAGGGAATTAGGAGTAACACTAGCAAAGTTGTTGATGACACAAAGCTGGGCGGCAGTGTGAACTGCGTAGAGGACATTAGGAGGTTGCAGGGTGACCTTGAGTGAGTGGGCAGATGCATGGCAGATGCAGTATAATACAGATAAATATGAGATTATCCACTTTGGTGGCAAAAACAAGGGGGAAGATTATTATCACAATGGGGTTAGGTTAGGTAAGGGGGAGGTGCAGTGAGACCTGGGTGTCCTTGTACACCAGCCACTGAAAGTTGGCGTGCAGGTACAGCAGGCAGTGAAGAAAGGTAATGGAATGTTGGCCTTCATAACAAGAGGATTTCAGTATAGGAGTGAAGAGGTTCTTCTGCAGTTGTATAGGGCTCTGGTAAGACCACATCTGGAGTATTGAGTACAGTTTTGGTATCCTAATTTGAGGAATGACATCCTTGTGATTGAGGCAGTGAAGCATACGTTCACGAGATTGATCCCTGGGATGGCGGGACTGACATACGAGGAAAGATTGAAAAGACTAGGCTTGTATTCACTGGAGTTTAGAAGGATGAGGGGGGATCTTATAGAAACATATAAAATTATAAAAGGACTTGACTCAAGCTAGATGCAGGAAAATTGTTCCCAATGTTGGGCAGGTCCAGAACCAAGGGCCACAGACTTAGAATAAAGGGGAGCCATTTAAGACTGAGGTGAAAAAACGTTTTCATCCAGAGGGTTGTGAATTTGTGGAATTTCCTGCCACAGAGGGCAGTGGAAGCCAAATCACTGGATGGATTTAAGAGAGAGTTAGATAGAGCTCTTGGAGCTAGTGGAGTCAAGGGACATGGGGAGAAGGCAGGCACGGGTTATTGATAGGGGACGATCAGCCATGATCACAATGAATGGCGGTGCTGGCTCGAAGGGCCGAACGGCCTCCTGCTGCACCTATTTTCTATGTTTCTATGTTTTTCTGACTCTCTCACCTTATCCCTCTCAACCCCTCTCTTTTTCTCTCTCCCTGTCTCTCGTTTTCCCCCCTCTCGCTCTCTCTCTCTCTCTCTCTCTGTCTCTCTCTCGCAATCTCTCTCTCTCTCGTTCTCACTCTCTCTTTCCCTATCTCTCTTTCTTTGTTTCACTCTCTCACTTGTCTCTCTCTCTCTCTCTCTCTCTCTCTCTCTTTCTCTCAGTTTCTCCCTCTATCTTTGTATCTCTCTCTCAAACAATCTCAAACAAATATTTCAGCGAACACTTTGCAAAGGTCGCGGGAAAGATTCACATGTTCTCGTTTCATTTCAGCGAGCAAATACCGGGCCAACTGCCAGACAGGAGCGGGAATATTTTACATTTCATTGTCACCGATAAAAACAAGTTTTCGTGTTACCAAACAAGAACAAATCAGACATACCGAACAAAAATAAACCAAACATACAATATCGCGCAGTTCAAGAAGAGAAAATAAACAGAGTGCATAAGATACGTTAGAGCGTTGCAGAGCAAATGCGATCAAACCAAAAATCCAAGGGCCGCAACGAGTTGGATTTAAATATAGGGACGAGAGATCTGTTCCAGGGTCTTATAATATAGTGGAGGAACCTGTGTCGGAACCTGTTTCGGTGCTGTGTGAAAAGTTTCGGAACCTGTTTCGGTGCTGTTCGAACCAGACAATTCCTTGCGTTCTTGGGCGTTGTTGTTGCAAAACCAAGGTCTGATTCATCACAATAGGACGCTTACTTCAGGACATTTGTAGACGTCGATAAGATTAATTGAAGACATGCAGAATTTCCGTATCCATCGTCTCACCCTCTCAGTCTCTCGCTATTTCTCTCAAACTGAAATAAGGTCCTGACCCGAATCGGCGCCTATTCATACTCGACATTGATACTGTTTGATGTGAATATGACGAGCGTTTAACGGCAGTGGGCAGGTCCTGGCTCAGGTTTAGGAGGATGAGAAGAGACCTCATTGAAACTTACCGAATAGTGAAAGGGTTGGAAAAGAGCAGATGTTTCCAGTAGTCGGAGAGTGTAGGACCAGAAGTCAAGGCTTCAGAATTAACGGACGTTCCTTTAGGAATTTCTACAGTGAGAGGGTGGTGAATACATTGAAATATTTGCGACAGAAGGCGATGGAGGCCGGCAATGGATATTTTTAAAGTAGAGATACTGTAGATAGATCTTGATTCGTACGCGGTGTCAAGGGCTACAGGGAGAAGGCATAAAAAGGGCTAGGAGGGAGAGATCGATCAGCCAAGGCAGAGTAGACTTTTGGACCAAATGGCCTAATTCTGTTCCTGTTACTTACGACCATTTGACTTTAATCTCTCTCTCTCTGTCCCCACCCTCTCTGTCCCCCCCTCTCTCTTTCTCTTTCACTCTCTCTCTCCCTCTTTCTTTCTCTCAACCTCTCCCTCTCTCCCTTTCTCTCTCACACTCTCTGTCCATGAGAGGGAATGGGAAGAAGTGGGAAAGGAAGAGTGAGGGAGAAGGCGGGAGAGGGAGGGAGAGCGAAGGATAGGGAGGGAGAGACAAATAGTGGGAGAGTGAGTGAGCGAGAGGGAGGGAGAAGGCGATGGAGAGGTTGCGACGGAGGGAGTGTGGGAGAGAGAGGGAGGTATGGAGGGTGAGGGAGATAGACAGAGAGAGGGGAGGCAAAGAGTGTAGAAGGGAAGAGGGTGATGGGGAGGGGGAGAGAGAGGGAGAGAGAGAGGGACGGTGAGGAAGAGGGGAGATGAGAGGAAAGCCAGGGATGGAGAGGAAGAGGTGGGGAGAGGGAGGGAGAAGGAGTGGGAGGAGCAGGGAAAGGGAGAGAGAGGGCATGGGGCAGAGGGAAAGGGAGAAAGGGACAGGGAGAGAGAGAGAGAGAGAGACGGAGAGAAGGAGAGAGTGAGGGGTGGAGAGAGGGAGTAGAGGGAGGAGAGGGAGAGGAGAGAGAGAGTGAGGAACAGGTAGAGGGAGAGGGTGTGGGAGGAATGGTGGGAAGGGAGACAGAGAGCTTTGTGCTGATTGATGTTGGTTAGTTTTTGGCACAGGGGATTAGCAACGCAACAACAAATCTGCACTTGTCCACTGACAGGTGAATAATGTCCCTTCTTCTCGCGAATGAAACATAAATAGAGGGCAGTGGAGGCCAACAGAGAGGGAACAGAGGGCCAAATCACTGGATTTAAGAGAGAGTTAGATAGAGCTCTGGGGGCTAGCGGAATCAAGGGATATGGGGAGAAGGCAGGGACGGGTTATTGATTGGGGACGATCAGCCATGATCGCAATGAATGGCGGTGCTGGCTAGAAGGGTTGAATGGCCTCCTCCTGCACCTATTTTCTATGTTTCTATGTTTCTAAAGCAAAGGAATAGTTCGATCTTAAGCCGGGTGTAAAGCAGCCAGGATGTTGAATCTACGTCAATGTCTGCCAGGCTCTGAACTCCATTTGGTGGGTGGTAGAGCGGGAGAGGGGAAGAAGGGGAGAGGGAGAGGGAGGAGATTGGGGGAGGAAGGTTGGGAAGGAGATGGAGAGAGCGGATGATGTAGAGGGGGAGGGAGAGGGAGAGGGAGAGGGGAGGAGGTAGAGGGAGATGGAGAGGGAGAGCGGGCGTTGAGGGAGGGGGGGAGATGGAGGGAGAGGGAGAGAGTGACACGAAGAGGGAGAGTGATGGAGAGGGAGAGGGAGGGAGCTGGAGGGAGGGAGAGGGAGAGAGAGTGGGAGGAAGAGGGAAAGGAAGGGGATAGACAGGGAGAGTTAAAGGGATAGCGATGGACGGAGGGAGAAGGAGGGATAGAGAAGGAGAGGGAGAGAGAGGGAGAGGGAGAGAGAGAGGGAGAGAGGGAGGGGAGAGAGAGAGGAATAGGGAGAGGGAGGGAGCTGGAGAGGGAGGGAGGGGGAGAGGAACGGGGAGGGAGGGAGGGAAGGGGACGGAGAGAACGAGTGATTGAGAGGGAGGTTGTGAGAGTGAGGGAGAGGGAGGGAGAGCAGGAAAGATGGAGAGAGGGAGGGAGAGAGGGAGATGAAGAGGGAGAGGGAAAGAGAGAGGGATTGGAGAGGGAGACGGAGGGAGGAAGGGAGAGCGAGTGTGATGCTGATGGAGGGAGAAAGGGAGAGGGACATTAGATAATATACAATAGGTGCAGGACTAGACCAGTCGGCTCTTCAAGTCAGCACCGCCATTCAATGTGATTATGGCTGATCATCCACCATCAGGACGCCGTTCCTGCCTCTCCCTATATCATATAACCATATAACCATATAACAATTACAGCACGGAAACAGGCCCTCTCGGCCCTTCCAGTCTGTGCCGACCATTTGTTTTCCCCTAGTCCCATCTACCTGCGCTCAGACCATACCCCTCCATTCCCTTCACGTCCATATACCTATCCACTTATACTTACAATAGCATTAAGCATCACACAAACATCACATGTTTTCCAGGATAAATTATATCACAGCAAGGATAATGAAACTTAACTAAATTGTGTAAAATTAAATAGATTTAATGGTAGAGGCAGGATTGATTTTAACATTTAAAAGTAAAGTGGATAGGTATATGGACGTGAAGGGAATGGAGGGGTATGGTCTGAGTGCAGGTAGATGGACTAGGGGAAAACAAATGGTCGGCACGGACTGGAAGGGCCGAGCGGGCCTGTTTCCGTGCTGTAATTGTTATATGGTTATACGGTTATATGGTTAATTGGCTAAGATGTATTATGCTGTGTATGATTGTAACTGGGTAGAAAGATTGCCCCCACCTGTATAACCATGTGATACTGTAGTTATTGGTCTAGAATCACCACCCTTTGTAAGTTACCTCCCACTGTATTAACTATATATATATATATATATATATATATATATATATATATAGTAATTCCTTTGTTTGAGCACATGTGTTTCTCCGTGATCCACAGGGAGAGCTTCCCAGGGCGGTACAGAGAAACCTGGTCACCATGGTGAAATAAAGGATAATTTAAAGTATTCTAGTTGGTGTTTTCACTGAACGGACTAAGGGGTAAATACCGGAATTATCATTTGGAGGCGTCGTCCGGGGTCTCAGACGAGGCCCTCGCATGTTTGCGGTAAAAGGGTTGAGTTGTTGGGTCAGGGAATCTGGGAATTGGGCCCCCGATGAGTGATTTTACACCATCAGTTATCCTCCGATTCGCTGATCCAGCTGCTCGGCAATTCGCTGGCCTTCAAGAGGCTTCCCAAAGAGGCTGAGGTTAGTGTTTAAGAAGGAACTGCAGATGATAGAAAATCGAAGGTACACAAAAATGCTGGAGAAACTCAGAGAGTGCAGCAGCATCTATGGAGCGAAGCAAATGGCAACGTGAATCCATGAAGAATTTATACATGCAATGTTCCTGAGGCAACCAGACCCACCTACCTCCATGGTTACCAGCGGTGCTGCGTTGGTTTCCTCTGTCCTTGTTTCCTGGGAGGTGGGGGCGCCGTGGTGTGGGAGTGGCGCATCTTCCAGGAAGGCCGTGCTGGGCCATGGTCTAAAAAAGACCGTTGAGCAGGTTGGACGACCTTCGAGCTTTCACCAGCAGGTGTTCTGTCGCTGTGGTAGCGTGGTCTGTTGCTGGATGCATAGGGGTGCTGTCGCCGCAGGTATGAGGACTTGGTGGCAGCCGGCACTTTTATCATGCCTATTGCCTTTGCCTCTTCATTGAGGTCTTTTACCTGCTTTGGCAGGTTGTCCCCAAATAGTAGTGTAGGCGGCTGTGCACTGCTGGGTCTGCACAACCCTGCGACCCTGGGGTTCAGTGCAGGCCTGATGACACTCTTAACAGTTGATCTCAAACTGAGTGTTACAGAGGAGTGCCAGAGCATCCTGTAGCTCTTCCGACATTTCCACTCCATCCACTGACCTGGCAACGGCGGTAATTCCAGCAGCCAGTAGTTTTAGGATTTTCTGGAGTTTTACTTTCTGACTCCTGATGCCAGGGCTCATGTTACCCCAGATGAGGTTGTTGAATGCAGGCACGTTGAGGGAGACACATTTCTCAGGAGCGAGGTATTTGGCTGCAGTGTCATTAATGGCCTGTTCCTGAAGTTGATTCGTTGCCATGTAATACTGGTTGCCAACTTCTGGGCGGGGTGTCCTCCAGTCCGGACTCAGCTGAGTTAGCGGACCAGCCCGACTTCCGGGTGGTTTTGCTGCCAATAGACGACGATAATAGACGACGTTTACAACCAGCGTCAGCCACAGGAGGATGAAGCTGCCGGAGATTGCGAAGAGTAAAACCACAGACCTCTTCCTGCTCTCAATCTCCGGGTCACTGCGGTTCTCCCCCTTGCTCTGACCCCTCAGCCCCTTACGGACCCGACTGGCAACTAAAATGTGCCGGACTGTCAGAGCGTTGAGCAGCAGGATTACAGCGAAAGGGAGGAGCGGAGTTAAAACCGTGTCGATCCAGTCAAATGTCACCCACCCGGGCTCAGTGTAATAACTGTCCATCATGTCACAGAGCCAAGGAACATTGTCGATGATTGTCCCGGGTTTCCTTGTGAAGTAGCGGGGAACGTTTTTCAGACAAATCAGGACGCCGGCTGTTGCGAGAACCGCAGCCGCAGTTTTCCCGGCGCAATATTTTGTTTTCAGCTTCTGGCAACAAATGGCGACAAACCGATCAAAGGTGAAAGTGACCGTGAACCAGACAGAACAGTCTGTAGCTACAGACTTCAGTACAATGACGACACTGCACACCGGGGTGATGGAAAGGAAACTCCAATAAAAGTAATGATATCGGAGCCGAGACAAAATGACCTCCATGACAAGGACCAGTAGATCGGCCGCTGCCATGGCCACTAGGTAGCGAGTGGTGCAGGTGGAGAGGCCGCACTTTCCCCGGGAAAGGATCACAATCGCCACTAAATTGACTGCAGAAAGAGAAAGGAATGGACACTGGGCATCATTGAACACAGAACAATGGGCATCATTGAACACGAGGCTGAACACCGGTTCGACTTTCACCTAAAGATCACGTGTGTTGGAGTCGATTTGTGTCTGTAAATGTCAGATCCGGCTCCGACTGTGCCCGTAAATGTCAGATCCGGCTCCGACTGTGCCCGACCTGCCTGCTTCAGGGGAGTAGAGATAAGGCGACGGGTAGGGTAAAGGGCGGGTAGGGAACGAGCAGCCACCCGCTACAATAGACGCAATGGTCCATTCTAAAGTTAACCCTGCTCACAGTTTCTGATGGGACCGGTTTACAGACTTAACCGTAACCGGCCGTGTTTAACCAGGGCTTTGGGAACTCGGCATCTGATGGGGATGAGAAGAGTTCCAGAGGGAAGGCAGGGGCAACTTGGAATCCGGCAGCAGAGTAGCTCCATCAATGACTTCATTCCATAGTGCTCGATCCTGTTATTGACCAACAGGGGTGAAATCCGACTGTGACGGACTCCATAGGGAGACGTGTCCACAGGACCAGGTGTTCACTCTGATCAATAACTCAGACACAGTGTACTTCACAATGTAAAACCCTCCCAGTCACATCGTCCAGAAGCACTGTCCCGAACACTGGCACAACTCGAGGCAAGGTCAATGAAGGCAAAAACAACATTCTAGTGGGTCCTGGGAGTGAGAGAAAATGAGGGGTAACTACAAGGATTGATATTAGTGACTTTCTTCGCAAACGGTTATCAGTTGGTGAGCTCCAGGGGCGAAAATCTCACTGAGCTCGCAATTTGATCAGAATCAGTTCAACTGTTAACTGTTAGAAAGCTTGAATTGCTCTGGTTACTTACCGGGGACTCCAAAGACAGCAATAATCAAGTACAATATTTTCTCCACCTCGTAATATTCCCAAAGCTTTATCAAATGCATTTTTATCTGCACAGCGACGTGTCCTCGTGTGCTACCGGTAATCTCTTGTAATGAAATACTGGGGAAGACAATTCCCGGAGATTTTATACAATTTACCGTCTCCATCGGGACAGTGAAGTTTCAACAGTGTTAAAAATAGTGATTTTGAAATTATTCGCAAACATATTACATCAGCGAGGTGAAATCCCAGCTGCGAAAGGTTATGATTTGTTCAGGGAATTGTTCGAGAAATTCCAACGACTGGGAATTGTGGCGATACTGAGGGATGAAAATTAGGAGCGGCATTGTTCCAGTAATGGGGATATTGTTTCAAACTCCATCAGATCCAACTATCCACCTCATGCTGTTTGTCTGATTTCCATCAATCCGTTTTCGCTCAGCAAGGCAATCCCGAATACCAGGACTTCTGTTGCCCAGTTTGAAGATGGACTTTATAATTGGTCATGTGGTCATAATAACCGCTCATAATACTCCAGTTTCGCTCCGATCCTATCTCTACCATTGTCTCACCCACTTGTTCTGAACTCTCCTCTCTCTTCATCTTCTAACTCTTCCCACACTCGATAGTTCATCACTCTCCCTCCATCTCTCCCTTTTTCGGACTGCTCGTCCCTCTCTCCCTTTTATATTTCTGTCCATATCTCTCTCTCCCGCTCGCTCTCACTTCTCTATTCAAAGCCTTTCTTGTGAAGTGCAGTTAAAATGGTTAGCAACCATGTGATATAACAGCTGTCCTTATAGTTCGGAAAATGTAGGAGCAGAATTATTCGACCCATTATTTGACCCAGAATTATTTGACACAATAAGTCTACTCCGCCATTCAAACATTTTCTATGTTTTCTAAGTTTTCTAATCGTGGCTGTTCAATCCTTCCCTCCTCATCCTCTCCCTATCCCTCTTCCTATCCTTTCCCACTCCTCCTCTCTCTGACCCACCTCCCTCTCCCTATCGCCCCATCTCTCCCCTCATTCCATTCACTACCTCCTCCTCCCCTTCTCTCCACACTCTTCCATCTCTGTCCCTCCCCACGCTCAGCCCTTTTGTCTTCCAACACTCCCCCACTCTCTATCTCTCTCCCCACACTTCTCCTCTTGCCCCACCTCCCTCTCCCCCTCTCCCCACATTCCAAACCCATTATTTTCCCATACGCCCCTCCCCATCCCCACACTCCTCTTCCCTTCTCTCCCCATTCCTCCCCTTTCTCTCCCCACAATCCCCCCCTCTCTCTCCTCCCACTCCCCATCTCTCTCCTTACCACCCTCCCCCTCTTTCTCCCACACATGTTCACTTCCCTCTCCCCATTTCTCCCCTCTTCCCACCGCACACTCTCCGCTCTCTTCCCCCTCCCCCTCCCCACACACTTTTCCCTGTCGCTCCCCACTCTATTCCATCACTCTCCTCACATTACCCCCTCTCACCCCGCATTCTTCTCCATCCATCTCCTGTACGTGCCCCACACTCCACTCTCTATCTTCCCTCACTCCCCCTCTCACTCCCCACACTCTTTCATCTACACTCCTCCATCTAACCCCACCCCACTACCACTCTCCCTACACTGCTCCCCATTCACTCTCCCCAATCCTCCAACTCTCTGATTCCCGACTTCTCCCCTCCCCCACTTCTCCCCTCCAAACCCCTCCTCCTCTCTTTCCACTCCTCCCTCTCTCTCTATTTCCACACACTCCCATCCCTCATTCTCGCCACACAATTCCAGCCCTCTCTGTCCCCACTCCCTCTCTATCTCTGCTCCGGCCCGCTGACTCACTTCTCCTCCCCCTCTCCCCACACTCCTTCTCTTCCCCCACATGTACCCCACTCTCTCCCCACCTCTTCTCTCTCCGCACACTCCCCCTCTCCTTCCCCACATCCCTCCACGCTACTCCCTCTGTCTCCCCACATACCTCCCCATTATTTCTCCACACACTCACCAGATTTATCTCCTTCGCTCTGCCCAAACTCTTCGTGCTCCATACTCCTCCACCTCTTCCTCTCCTCCCTCTCTCACACGCTCCCCCCCGCCCCACTTCTCTCACCACATTCTTTTCCATGTCATGCGTTTACCTTAGTGACTCGTGAGTCTACCGTGGGCACTCTTTAACTCAGCGGGCAGGCAGCATCTCTGGAGAGAAGGAATGGGTGACGGGATGACTTTTCCAAATTTCTCCAGCACCGTGTGTTCACTTTTTGTCAACCAGCATCTGCCCTTTCTTGTGTATTACATTATTTGTATCCGTGGCAGTTGATTGTCGCTCCCTTCAGTTTTCCAGGGGGTCGGGACGGGACTGGAGTTGGGAGGGAAAGGTGGGGGGGGAGGAGGGAAGGGTGGGGGGGAGGAGGGAGTGGGGGGGGGGGGGGGGGGGTTGGGGTGACTTAGTACGGGAGACAAGTGTACTGACTGTGTGAGCAGACAGTTTGGTAGTGATTGCTCATGGGGTTCACTGTCAGGGACTTCATAATGCAGAGAGCATTATAAAGAGTGGAGCGATTAACCCTGGAAAGGGGGGAGACTTCGCTCTGAGTTGGACCCAGGAAACTGAAGCAGGGATTTTCTTCAAGTTATTAACGACAGATACATGGATGGGAAGGGTTTAGAGGGCTATGGGCCACATGCAGGCAAATAGGACTACCCCAAGACACCAAATTGGAGGGCATGGCCAAGCTGGGCCGAAGGACCTGTTTCCGTGTTGTACAGCACCATGACTAAGGCATATCCATTGGGATTGACATATTTTGTATTTTTCCTTTGTATTGCAGTGTATTTTTGTGACTATTGCACACTGCAGACCAGAAGCATTATGGCGGGTGATTGTCGCCTGCCCGCTGTTTCTGACTAAGAGTCAGGGGAAAGAGAAATCGAGATACAGATGGTGATATAGAGAGATGTAGAACAAATGAATGAAAGATATGCAAAATTGTATCGGTGGTCAAAGGAGCAAGCCATTGTTGGCTGTGGGATAGGTGAAAGCTGGTTAGCCCTGGAAATGAGGGCAATGGGTGTTTGTTTCTCTTCCACTGATACTCACTGTTTACCTAAGCCACTTCCTACTCACTCACATCACAGAACCGTACCAAAGTGGAAGAAAACTACTAATGTATAACCTGAATGGAACACAATACGTCATCACAAATGGCCTCATTCTTCAGAGAATGGGGATTCCCCTCCCCCACTATTGATGAGGCTCGCACCCGGGTCTCCTCCATACCCCGCAACACTGCCCTCGCTCCCCATTCCCCCACTCGCAAACAGGGCAGAGTCCCCCTGGTCCTCACCTTTCACCCCACCAGCCGGCAAATACAACATATAGTCCTCCGCCAGTTTCGCCACCTCCAACGAGACCCCTCCACCCGCCACATCTTCCCATCTCCCCCCCTGTCTGCCTTCCGCAAAGACCGCTCCCTCCGCAACTCCCTTGTCCATTCTTCCCTCCCCTCCCACTCTACCCCTTCCCCGGGCACTTTCCCTTGCAACCGCAAGAAATGCAACACCTGTCCCTTCACCTCCCCCCTCCACTCCTTTCAGGGACCCAAGCAGTCCTTCCAGGTCCGACAGAGGTTCACCTGCACCTCCTCCAACCTCATCTACTGCATCCGCTGCTCCAGATGCCAGATGATCTATATCGGTGAGACCAAGCGGAGGCTTGGCGATCGCTTCGCGGAACACCTCCGCTCGGTCCGCAATAACCAACCCGACCTCCCGGTGGCTCAGCACTTCAACTCCCCCTCCCATTCCACATCCGACCTCTCGGTCCTGGGCCTCCTCCACGGCCAGAGTGAGCAACACCGCAAGCTGGAGGAACAGCACCTCATATTCCGCTTGGGGAGTCTGCATCCTTTGGGCTTGAATATTGAATTTTCTCAATTCTGTTAACCCTTGCTGTCTCCTCCCCTTCCCACCTCTCCCTCAGCCCTCGGGCCCTGACATTCCCTCTATCTCTATCTCCTCCCCCACCCCAGTCGCACCAGCTTCTCTCATTTTCACACCACAAACAGCTTACAATGGCTTGTTCCCTTTATCACCGATACTTTTTTGCATATCTTTCACTCATTGTTCCTTATCTCTCCACATCACCGTCTATATCTCTCGTTTCCCTGATCCCTGACCAGTCTGAAGAAGGGTCTCGACCCGAAATGTCGCCTATCTCCTTCGCTCCTTAGATGCTGATGCACCCGCTGAGTTTCTCCAGCTTTTTGTGTACCCTCGATTCTCCAGCATCTGCAGTTCCTTCTTTAAAACTGTAGTTTCACTAAATGCTTTAAAAAAACTTTAAGTTATAGATTATGGACAATTTTAAGTTGAGTATGGAAAAATCCAACGAACCACACAACATTATTCTTGAATAGATAACTTTGAATTCGTGATTTTTTTAAAAGGAACCAACATCTACAGTGCCTTGTGTCTTGGCAATTCATGATTCTCCACGCTGGGCAGAGAATGGGATTTGTAAGCGGCTAACTTCATTCTAAAACTTGGAATGTCACACTGGCGGCGCAGCAGCAAAGTTGCTGCCTCATAGCGCCAGAGACCCGAGTTCAATCCTGACGACTGGTGCTGTCTGTACGGAGTTTGCACGTTCTCCCAGTGACCACATAGATTTTTTCCGGGTGCTCCAGTTTCCTCCCACATTCCAAAGACATGCAGGTTTGTATGTTATTTGTCGTCTGTAAATTGCCCCGCAGTGTGTAGGATAGAACTAGTGTCCGGGTGATTGTGGTCAGCATGGGCTCGGTGGGTCAAAGGGCCTGTTTCCACACTGTATCTAAACTAAACTAAAAGCCCTGAAGTAGAGTCCCGACCCGAAACGTCAACTATCCATTTTCTCCAGAGATGCTGCCTAACCCGTTGAGTTATTCCAACACTTTGTGACCTTTTGTGATAAGTTAATGCTTCAACCCTTTCTCAAGGAATGGGAATTAGGGGAAGCAGTAGGAAATATGTTGCTTGGCATTTAAAATAAATAGATTAGTCAGTATAGTAATTATTAAATCAAAGTTACAGTTATGTAAGTGCAACTGCGGTAGAAGTGAGGGGTGGGGTAATCAGGGGAACAAATGTATAATTAGTCGATCTGGAAAACGAGCAGAACGAGGGCTTGTTTGATGCCCAACACAAAATGCTGGAGTAACTTGGCGGCTCAGGCAGCAACTCTGGAGAGACGGAATAGGTGACTTTTCGGGTCGAGATCCTTCTTCAGAAGACGGGCCCTTATCCGAAACGTCACGTATCCACGTTCTCCAGAGATGTTACCTGGCCCGCGTTGTTACTCCAGCTTGTTGCGTATGCCTTCCGTCTAAAGCCTTTGGATCGTTGCCCTTCGTATTGGGGGGTATTCTGCTGTTTGATTGCCCCCTGCTATCCCAGGGACAGGGAGACACAGCGGCTTTTGAGACTGGTGGGCAATCACTACCAAAGTGTCTGCCCACACAGTCAGTACACCTCTCCTACACTTGTCTCCCACACTAAGATCATCCCGCAGAGAATGACACCAGCCTAATCCAAGAGCCTTGTCACCCCAGACAGATTAATGACGCCCGCCTGCCCCCCCCCCCCCCCCCCCCCCCCCAACCTCCCTCCACCTCAACTCAAGCCTGGGCATCAAAGCAGCTCAAGAGGTGAACCCTGAGCTCCGTCTCCCAATAATCTGATGTGCAACTGATGTGAAAGAACAGCGGCTGCGGCCGGCCGGTCGGCACCCAGCATGGACTTCTCACACCCTCGCACACGGAAAGTGTGTGCGAATAAACAAAAACAAGGAATAAAACCAAAGCCCGGCCTGACAGGCAACTAAAAATATATTCCGCTTAGAACGAGCAGGCGCGGAGACATCCGTCCACATTCAAAGATTTCAACTCCCGTCTCCCCGCAGTGTGTAGACCTGGCAGTAAATTAAATTAAAATATAACAAACCTTCGCCCGCTGGTCTTCTAACTACGTGATGTGTGTTTCAAACAAATCATAAGTATAACTGCTCTGGCACTGGAGGGTTCACATTTTCCCTTTGTAGGTTATATCAATAGATGCGGCGGCGTTGAATTTTATCAAAGCCGCAGGATGGAGATGTCTTAAAACACTGTTGCTCATTAAAGCATACCTTCATTCACGGTTGGCTCAAGAGTAACGGGAGAGGAACTTGATAACTTGGGAGAGGAACTTGGAACATAGCAGAAATGACATACCCGTAGGAACTCGGTTAAACACTTGAACATAAACTTGGAATATGGTACATAACCACGAGTCTGTTTTTTTATTTCACTTGGGGTCACTCGTGGGTGGACTCGCACCGTGAGACAGGGCTTCAGACCCAGCGTCGGGGGAGATGCCAAGAGATGGACCACCCTCAGGAGGCAGTTGGGCACTTGTCCCTGGGAGAAGGGCACACCGGACGGATAAATCACAAGTAGGGGGTAGGACAATCATTCTGTGGATGGTTATACCAGACAAACCTCGTTCATGAGGCAGATCTAAACCGCGGATGAAGACGGGATGATTGTCCCCAGGTTGGAGTTTACCCCAGATGAGCCGAAGTACTATTAATGAGCCGATGCACTGAGGTGAGCGGATATTTCGCGGCGCTCTTAACCTGCTCCCTGAACTTGGACTGGGTCGCTGCGTAAATAAATGTGTTCGTGCAACAGCTGATATCACTCAAAAAATACCCTACGTTACCAAAGATATATTCAGAATCAGTCATATCATTGCCAATTGCTGTGATCTGATAATAGACGACGTTTACAACCAGCGTCAGCCACAGGAGGATGAAGCTGCCGGAGATTGCGAAGAGTAAAACCACAGACCTCTTCCTGCTCTCAATCTCCGGGTCACTGCGGTTCTCCCCCTTGCTCTGACCCCTCAGCCCCTTACGGACCCGACTGGCAACTAAAATGTGCCGGACTGTCAGAGCGTTGAGCAGCAGGATTACAGCGAAAGGGAGGAGCGGAGTTAAAACCGTGTCGATCCAGTCAAATGTCACCCACCCGGGCTCAGTGTAATAACTGTCCATCATGTCACAGAGCCAAGGAACATTGTCGATGATTGTCCCGGGTTTCCTTGTGAAGTAGCGGGGAACGTTTTTCAGACAAATCAGGACGCCGGCTGTTGCGAGAACCGCAGCCGCAGTTTTCCCGGCGCAATATTTTGTTTTCAGCTTCTGGCAACAAATGGCGACAAACCGATCAAAGGTGAAAGTGACCGTGAACCAGACAGAACAGTCTGTAGCTACAGACTTCAGTACAATGATGACACTGCACACAGGGGTGATGGAAAGGAAACTCCAATAAAAGTAATGATATCGGAGCCGAGACAAAATGACCTCCATGACAAGGACCAGTAGATCGGCCGCTGCCATGGCCACTAGGTAGCGAGTGGTGCAGGTGGAGAGGCCGCACTTTCCCCGGGAAAGGATCACAATCGCCACTAAATTGACTGCAGAAAGAGAAAGGAATGGACACTGGGCATCATTGAACACAGAACAATGGGCATCATTGAACACGAGGCTGAACACCGGTTCGACTTTCACCTAAAGATCACGTGTGTTGGAGTCGATTTGTGTCTGTAAATGTCAGATCCAGCTCCGACTGTGCCCGTAAATGTCAGATCCGGCTCCGACTGTGCCCGACCTGCCTGCTTCAGGGGAGTAGAGATAAGGCGACGGGTAGGGTAAAGGGCGGGTAGGGAACGAGCAGCCACCCGCTACAATAGACGCAATGGTCCATAGTTAACCCTGCTCACAGTTTCTGATGGGGCCGGTTTACAGACTTAACCGTAACCGGCCGTGTTTAACCAGGGCTTTGGGAACTCGGCATCTGATGGGGATAAGAAGAGTTCCAGTGGGAAGGCAGGGACAACTTGGAATCCGGCGGCAGAGTAGCTCCATTAATGACTTCATTCCATAGTGCTCGATCCTGTTATTGACCAACAGGGGGTGAAATCCGACTGTGACGGACTCCATAGGGAGACGTGTCCACAGGACCAGGTGTTCACTCTGATCAATAACTCAGACACAGTGTACTTCACAATGTAAAACCCTCCCAGTCACATCGTCCAGAAGCACTGTCCCGAACACTGGCACAACTCGAGGCAAGGTCAATGAAGGCAAAAACAACATTCTAGTGGGTCCTGGGAGTGAGAGAAAATGAGGGGTAACTACAAGGATTGATATTAGTGACTTTCTTCGCAAACGGTTATCAGTTGGTGAGCTCCAGGGGCGAAAATCTCACTGAGCTCGCAATTTGATCAGAATCAGTTCAACTGTTAACTGTTAGAAAGCTTGAATTGCTCTGGTTACTTACCGGGGACTCCAAAGACAGCAATAATCAAGTTTATACAATATTTTCTCCACCTCGTAATATTCCCAAAGCTTTATCAAATGCATTTTTATCTGCACAGCGACGTGTCCTCGTGTGCTACCGGTAATCTCTTGTAATGAAATACTGGGGAAGACAATTCCCGGAGATTTTATACAATTTACCGTCTCCATGGGACAGTGAAGTTTCAACAGTGTTAAAAATAGTGATTTTGAAATTATTCGCAAACATATTACATCAGCGAGGTGAAATCCCAGCTGCGAAAGGTTATGATTTGTTCAGGGAATTGTTCGAGAAATTCCAACGACTGGGAATTGTGGCGATACTGAGGGATGAAAATTAGGAGCGGCATTGTTCCAGTAATGGGGATATTGTTTCAAACTCCATCAGATCCAACTATCCACCTCATGCTGTTTGTCTGATTTCCATCAATCCGTTTTCGCTCAGCAAGGCAATCCCGAATACCAGGACTTCTGTTGCCCAGTTTGAAGATGGACTTTATAATTGGTCATGTGGTCATAATAACCGCTCATAATACTCCAGTTTCTCTCCGATCCTATCTCTACCATTGTCTCACCCACTTGTTCTGAACTCTCCTCTCTCTTCATCTTCCCACTCTTCCCACACTCGATAGTTCATCACTCTCCCTCCATCTCTCCCTTTGTCGGACTGCTCGTCCCTCTCTCCCTTTTATATTTCTGTCCTTCATATCTCTCTCTCCCGCTCGCTCTCACTTCTCTCTTCAAAACCTTTCTTGTGAAGTGCAGTTAAAATGGTTAGCAACCATGTGATATAACAGCTGTCCTTATAGTTCGGAAAATGTAGGAGCAGAATTATTCGACCCATTATTTGACCCAGAATTATTTGACACAATAAGTCTACTCCGCCATTCAAACATTTTCTATGTTTTCTAATCGTGGCTGTTCAATCCTTCCCTCTAAACCCCATTCTGCTCATTCCCCCCATAACCCATGACACACGTACTAATCAAGTATCTGTAAATCTCCGTTTTAAAAATATCCATTGAGTGACTCCACAGCCTTCTGTGTCCTTGGATCCCACTGTATCACCATCCTCTGACTACAGAAATTGCTCCTCATCTATTTTATTAAGGGAATTCCTTTCAATCGGAGGCTGTGCGCTCTGGTCCTGGACTCTCCCACTCCTGGAAACATCCATTCCATATCCACTCTATCCAAACCCTCATCCACAGAAATTCGAGCGAGTATGGGCCCGGTACCGTAAAACTTTCATAATTCCTGCTTTTGTGGCGGCACCTGATAGCAACCCAAGGTCACGACGAATCATCGGCTCGAGAGGGCAGTGTCTTGGTGGGGGAGGCGCGACTACGGGGTTGTTATCTGAGTTGTTATTTAAGGCCGGGCAACGCCCGTGTCAGCTGAGGAGCAGGGAGCTGTATGCAGAAGATACGTCTAGAGCACACAACCTTTGTCCGACTAGTTTTTGGCTGGACTCCTGCCAGTCCCCGCCACATTGGTGACCCCGAGACGCCCAGGAGAGTAATCCTGAAAGGGAATTTTTTAAAGAAAAATGCATTCTGCCTCTGCTGCCTACAAAGCCGACGTGGCCGAACTCAACGAGGTCTCCCTGAAGCTGCCTACATTTTGGACCTCGCAGCCGAGGGTTTGGTTTCGACACGCCGAATCCCAATTTCACATCCACGGCGTTACAGCTGACGAGACTTGCTATCACTATGTGGTAAGCGCCCTTGACCAGCAGACGGCCGGTCGGGTCATTCCTTACCTGGATAACCCACCGGACGTGGGGAAATACACAGGCCTCAAGGAGCTGCTGCTCCGGATCTACGGGCCGAGCCGAATGCAGCGCGCCTGTCAGGTCCTTAACATGCGCGGGCTCGGCGACCGGATGCCCTCGGCCCTCATGAGCGAGATGTTCACGCTCAAAGGTGATCACCTGCCCTGTCCACTCTTTGAATTCAATACCTGCAGCAGTTGCCACGAGACCTCCGCTGGCAGCTGGTGGGAGAGAGCTTTGAAGATCCCATCCGGCTAGCAGCCCGTGCTGATGAACTGTGGATCTCTGACCAGCAGCAGGTGGGCGCGCTGAAAAACCTGGAGCAGCTGGATTCTGCAGAATTGCTGGACCGGATTGATTCAATGACCAGGCATGCCCAGCAAACCAGGACCACGCCCACAGGATAGGAGGATGGCTGAGCAGGACCCAGGAGATCCAAGGAGAAGAATGTGGTGTCTTTACCACCAGCACTGGGGATCAGCAGCCCGCCAGTACCAGCAGTTTCCGGGAAACGGCAGCGCCGGCCGCCGATAGTCACTGCGGTGGCCGGCATGATCCATCGACTGTACGTCTGGGACCGGCGCTCGGGGCTCAGATTCGTGGTGGATACAGGGGCGGAGGTCAGCGTATTGCCCCCATCTGGACTTGACCTTCGTGCTGGTAAGAGGTGCCCCCCGTTAACTGCTGCGAATGGCAGTTCAATCAACACATATGGCGTCCGCATGGTTCCTGTCATTTTCGGCACGTGCCATTTCACCTGGCCTTTCATCATTGCGGACGTGGCCCAGCCGCTGCTGGGCACATATTTCTTGTGGGTGCAGTCGCTCCTCATGGACGTGAAGGGCCAACGTTTCATCCATGCGTCAACTTTTGAGAAGATCTCCTTGCACTCCACTGTGCCCACAGCGCCGGTCAGCAACCCTGTAGCGATGGTGGACAATGGCTACGCCCAGCTACTGGCTGAGTTCTGGGACATTGTCACCCCCAAGTTCAGCTCAGCCAGCCTGAGGCACGGTGTCATGCACCATATTCTGACACCGGGTCCACCGCTCCACGCTCGCGCCCGTAGGCTCGCTTCTGACAAGCTCATCACAGCAAAGGCAGAGTATCAGAGTATGGAGGCCATGGGTATCGTTCGACGCTCCAACAGCCCATGGGGTTCCCCGCTGCACATGGTGCCGAAGGTGTCTGGTGGTTCGAGGCCGTACGGGGACTACCGCCACCTTAACGAGGCCATGACCACTGAGCGTTACCCTATTCCCCACATACAGGACTTCTCAGACCATCTGGCTGGAGCTAGGTTCTTCTCTAAGATCGACCTAGTCCGAGGATAAGTCCGACCTAGTCCTAGTCCAGATCCCGTGCGACTGGAGGATGTTCCCAAGACAGCAATTATCACCCCGTTTGGGTTGTTCGAGTTCCTGCGGATGCCCTTCGGCCTCAAGAATGCTGCACTGGCTTTTCAGCGCCTGATGGACACCTCGATGAACAACCTTGACTTCCTGTTTGTCTACTTGCACGACATCCTCGTGGCAAGTCGCTCGCATGAGAAACACTGCACCCCACCTACGTCTACTCTTCCAGTGCCTCAGTGACCATGGCCTTGTAATTAACCCTGGCAAGTGCCAATTTGGCCTTTGGGCCATCAACTTCCTGGGGCATCGTGTGACACGGCATGGAGCAGTGCCTCTTCCAGACAGGGTTGAGGCAATCCGCCAGTTCACGCGTCCTGCTACGACACGTGGCATCCGGGATTTCGTAGGGATGGTCACATTTTACCCGGTTCGTTCCTGCGGCTGCCGGACTTTGCGGCCGCTTTTTCAGTTGCTGACGGGCAAGCAGCGGCAGATACAGTGGGACGCTGTCGCCATGGCAGCGTTTGAAGGGGCGAAGGAGGCCTTGGCTTGGGCGACTATGCTCGTGCATCCGTCTGCCGACACCCCACAGCCCTTACCGTGGATGTCTCGGACTCTGCGGTCGGCGGCATTTTGTATCAGCCCGTTAACGGATGTTAGTGGCCTCTCGCCTTCTTTAGCTGGCACCTGAGGGGTGCGGAGCAGCGCTACAGCGCTTTCGACCAGGAGTTGCTCGCCTTACACCTCGCAGTGCAGCACTTCTGGTACTTCCTCGGGGGCCGTTCCTTCATAACCTTCCTGGACCACAAGCCCCTCACATCTGCGTTTGCGAATGTTTCAGATCCTTGGTCCGCTCGTCAGCAGCGCCAGCTGGCAGCTATATCGGAGTATACAACGGACGTCCGGCACATTGCTGGGAAATGCAACCTCGTGGCGGATGCTTTTTATCCTGTCCGGCAATTGCAGCCGTGCTTCACCCGGCCTTGGGGATAGATTACTTGCGGCGGCCCAGCTGGCGGTCGATGAGATGCCGACGTACTGCACTGCAATCTCTGGCTTGGTTCTTGAGGACGTGTCATTGGTTTCCTCGGGTTCCATCCTCTGTGAAGTATCCACGGGTCAGCCGAGGCCTATTGTTGCGTGTTTGAGGTGATTCATGGGCTGGCACACCCATCCATCCGGGCCACGGTCGCTATGGTGGCCGCAATATTTATGTGGCACGGACTCCGGAAACAAGTCACTCGCTGGGCCCGGGCATGCATCCCGTGCCAGACGTCAAAGGTGCATAGACACGTCCGGGCGCCCATTCAAGACTTTGCAGTGCCATGCCAGCGGTTCAATCACATACACATGGACATCGTTGGGCCGCTGCCTCCGTCCCAAGGGGTTTCACACCTGCTTACGGTGGTCGACCGTTTTACACGGTGGCCGGAGGCCATCCCGCTCACGGACACTTCAACGCTGTCGTGTGCTCGTGCCCTCGTAGCAGCCTGGATTGCCCGCTTTGGGGTTCCACTGCACATCATATCCGACCGGAGCGCCCAGTTTATATCTGAACTGTGGTCCACCATGGCCTGCCTGTTGAGGACAAAGCTCCACCACACGACAGCGTACCATCCCCAATCAAATGGGTTGGTGGAGCGGTTCCACCGCTGTCTGAAGGCGTCCCTGAAGGCTTGTCTCACAGGCCCTGGGTGGATGGACGAGTTGCCATGGGTCCTGTTGGGGATTCCGACGGCCCCCAAGGAGGATCTGTCATCGTCCGAGGAGTTGGTGTACGGTGCTCCGCTCACCGTCCGCGGGGAGTTTGTCCCTGCTGCTGATGGGTCCCAGGAACCCCCGTCATCGGTGCTGATCTGCTTGCGGGAGAGCGTCGGCGCCCTAGCCCCCATCCCCACATCGCGTCATGGAATGGCCCCTTCCCATGTGCCACAGCTGATGGGCTGCCCGTATGTTTTTCTTCGCCATGACTCCCACAAGTCACCCTTGCAGCACCCGTATGAAGGTCCCTTTCGCGTGCTGCGGCACAGGCCTACTACATTTGATTTGGACATGGGAGGCCGGCGTGAAACGGTGTCTGTGGCTCGTTTGAAACCGGCCCACTTGGACCTGAGCGAGCCAGTCCATGAGGCTCAACCTCCCCTTCGCGGGCGTCCGCCGTCCCGGGCTCCAGGAGATTCTCCCGAACCAAGCAAGCCCCTGGGGCAAGGGATTGTATCTACGCATTCAGGCCGCCTCGTGCGACGTCTTGTGCGGATCGGTGCCTCTGGTTCTGGAGGGGGTTATGTGGCGGCACCTGATTGCAAACCAAGGTCACGATGAACCATCGGCTCTAGATGGCGGTGTCTTGGTGGGGGAGGCGCAAGTCATGGGGTTGTTATCTGAGTTGTTATTTAAGGCCAGGCAACGCCCGTGTGAGCTGAGGAGTAGGGAGCTATATGCAGAAGATTTAACATGTCTAGAGCACACAACCTGTGTCCGACTAGGTTTTGGCTGGAATCCTGCCAGCCCCGCCACACTTTCATCACTTCATCAAACCCAATAATTCCTGTAATCATTCCCGCAAACCTCCTCTGGACCTGCTCCAGAGCCAGCAAATCCTTCCTCAGATATGCGGCGCAAAATTGCTCATAATACTCCAGATGTCGTCTGACAAGTAACTTACAAAGTCTCAAAATTACATCACAGTTTTGACATTCTTGCTCTCTCTGAAAAAAAAGCTAGCTTTGCATTTGCATTCCTTACTACTTGCAAATTAACATTTTGGGAATCTTATACCAGCGCTTCATAATTGATTTGCCTCCTGATTTCTCAATTATCTCCTCGTTTATAAAATAGGCTACATTTTACTTCGGAGTCACGTGATTGATTCCGTGAAGAACCCCGCCAGTCGGCATGCGCGTCATTACGTCTGACGCATGGTGCAGCGACCGGCTGGAGGAGCAGCGCTTCTCCAGCGGTAAGTTTAAAAAGCCTCAGGTAAGTGTTAAACTTGTGCGAGGTCTCTGCGTTTGGTAATTCTTGTTGCAGGAGGACAATCGCAAACATGAAAAAATCCAGAACAGCAAGGCGAGCCGTAGCGAAGATATCTCAAGCCCGCGGGAGTGCAGGTAGCGGGCGGCCGCCTAGCTCCTCCACGGAGTCGTTGGTTGTCAAACCAACGACCATAGACTTGGTGTCTAAGAACACTGTGCCTACGCCGGAGGGGTGTAAGGCTACCCAAAAGTCTGTCCGGCCAATAGACTCAGACGAGTCTGGCTGAGAGGGTTTGACACTAGAAATGGATACCGCAGAACGGGTATCCAGGATGGAGCTATTGTTGGAGATGATGCTCCATCAAGAGCGCCAGACTCTCCAAGAGCCCGCGCCAGCAGCACTTACAGGGCTGCCAATTATCTCCCTCCGGGACGAGGAGAGTATACCGGGTCAGATTGAATCTGATGCCGATTCGGAGGGCTCAGCGATGGACGCGGCCCCACGGGACGAGGTGGAAGCGCCAGAGGTCCCATTCCTGGTGGCCAGTTTGCCGTCCCTTCAGACTGGCGAGCCGCTTGGAGAGGAGCTGGCTGCCAGCATAAATTACCTGGCCTCCAACCAGCTCCAGGAGCTGGCTATGGACACTACTGCCAAATAACACGAGACCCCAGAGAACTGTATTCTGTTGAAGGTGCCGACGTAAACCATGCCATTTGGGGCCACATGGGGCTAAGCATCAGAGCACATGAAATTAAACTGCAGCGGGTGCTCAAGCTGCTGGCGTCTGGAATAACGGCGTTTGGTCGGTCGGTGGATGGTGGGCTCCTGACTGAAGTTCAGCAGGATACCTTGGCTCTCATGTGCAATGTGTACTTTGAGATTAATTGTCTTGGAAAGAGGGCCATCCGCCCCACCATTAGTCCCAGATTTGCTGCACTGTGCAAGCCTGGCACCGTCCAGTCGCCGAACCTGCAATTTGAGGAAGACCTGGCTAAAAGAGTCAAGGAGCTGGATGACGAGGCCAAAACCGTCGGGCTCATCAAGGCACCGGTGACCAGCAGAACCCTTCGATGCCAGTCCCCCTACAAGAAGTTTGCTGAAACTGGGGCTGGGCAGGGACCAGGCCGACCGTTTAATATGCGCAACTGGCGTTCCCCAGCAGCAGCAAGGGGAAACATACCCTTTCCACCCAGAACCAGGCAAAAACCACCGGTAACCATGGAGGTAGGTGGGTCTGGCTCTTGTCGAAACATATTGCGAGAGAATTACCTACCAGTTGGGGGAAGGTTACACAGGTTTCTGGGAGAATGGTATAAAATAACCTCGAATGTGTTTATACTGCAGAGTATTCAAGGATTTAAAATTGAATTTATTCCCTACCTATGTCCACCCACCCAACACAAACCAAAATGGGCACTCATCTTCTCACAGAAAGAGAATTCGATGATCCAAGCTGAAATAGCAAAACTATGCCTCAAGGGAGTAATTGACAAAACAGTTTATCAGACCCATCAATTCGTGTCTAATGTGTTCCCTAGACCAAAGAAGGGTGGTGGGTGTAGAATTATCTTGGATTTAACAGGACTTAATCCGTTTGTGCAGTATCAACATTTAAAAATTGAATATTTTGCTACTGCCAAGCAACTGCTTTCCAGGTGGTCTTATATGGCATGTATAGATCTCCAAGATGCGTATTATTCAATGCCTGTTCATAAAGACTATCGCAGATATTTGAAATTTAACTGGGTGGGACAAATGTGGCAAATTCGAGCTCTACCTAATGGATTAACCTCAGCCTCTCGCCTATTATCAAAGCTGCTAAAACCAGTACTTGGGTTTTTACGGTCACTAGGCCATATAATCATGGCCTATTTGGATGACATTCTAATCATTGGAAACACCTTCGACGAAGCTGAGTTATAAGTTTCCGCTGTTCAACTCATGGTGCAGAGGCTAGGTTTCATTGTCTACCCAGTTAAATCAAAATTGGTGCCTGTTAACCTAATTGACTATCTGGGTTTCACAGTTGATTCAAATCATATGTCTGTAACTCTGCCCCAGTGTAAGAGAGTAGGTTTTCAGGTAGTAGTCTTCAGGTCCTGACAGGATATTTCCTAGGACATTGAGGGAAGTTAGTGTAGAAATAGCAGGAGCTATGACAGAAATATTTCAAATGTCATTAGAAACGGGAATAGTGCCGGAGGATTGGCGTACTGCGCATGTTGTTCCATTGTTTAAAAAGGGTTCAAAGAATAAACCTAGCAATTATAGACCTATTAGTTTGACGTCAGTGGTGGGCAAATTAATGGAAAGGATACTTAGAGATAATATATATAAGCATCTGGATAAACAGGGTCTGATCAGGAACAGTCAACATGGATTTGTGCCTGGAAGGTCATGTTTGACAAACCTTCTTGAATTTTTTGAAGCTAGGTAACTAGGGAAATTGATGAGGGGTAAAGGCAGTGGATGTTGTCTATATGGATTTCAGTAAGGCCTTTGACAAGGTTCCCCATGGAAGGTTGGTTCAGAAGGTTCAATCTTTGGGTGTTAATGGCGGAGTAGCAAGATGGATTCAACAGTGGCTGAATGGGAGATGTCAGAGAGTAATGGTGGATGGCTGTTTGTCAGGTTGGAAGCCGGTGACCAGTGGGGTGCCTCAGGGATCTGTGTTGGGTCCACAGTTGTTTGTCATGTACATCAATGACCTGGATGATGGGGTGGAAAATTGGATAAGTAGTATGCAGATGATACTAAGATAGGTGGTATTGTGGATAATGAAGTAGATTCTCAAAGTCTACAGAGAGATTTGGGCCATTTGGAAAAGTGGGCTGAAAGATGGCAGATGGAGTTTAATGCTGATAAGTGTGAAGTGCTACATCTTGGCAGGACAAATCAAAATAGGACGTACATGGTAAATGGTAGGGAATTGAGGAATGCTGTGGAACAGAGGGATCTAGGAATAACTGTGCATAGTTCCGTTGAAGGTGGAATCGCATGTAGATAGGGTGGTAAAGAAAGCCTTTGGTGTGCTGGCCTTTATAAATCAGAGCATTGAATATAGGAGTAGGGAAGTAATGTTAAAATTGTACAAGGCATTGGTAAGACCAATTCTGGAGTATGGTGTACAATTTTGGTCGCCTAGTTATAGGAAGGATGTCAACAAAATAGAGAGAGTACAGAGGAGATTTACTAGAATGTTGCCAGGGTTCCAGCAACTATGTTACAGAGAAAGGTTGAACAAGTTAGGTCTTTATTCTTTGGAGTGCAGAAGGTTAAGGGGGGACTTGATTGAGGTCTTTAAAATGATGAAAGGGGATAGACAGATTTGATGTGGATAAGCTTTTCCCATTGAGGGTAGGGAAGATTCAAACAAGAGGGCATGACATGAGAATTAAGGGACAGAAGTTTAGGGGTAACGTGAGGGGGAACTTCTTTACTCAGAGGGTGGTGGCTGTGTGGAATGAGCTTCCAGCAGAGGTGGTGGAGGCAGGATCGATTTTAACATTTAAAAGTAAAGTGGATAGGTATATGGACGTGAAGGGAATGGAGGGGTATGGTCTGAGTGCAGGTAGATGGGACTAGGGGAAAACAAATGGTCGGCACGGACTGGAAGGGCAGAGAGGGCCTGTCTCCGTGCTGTAATTGTTATATGGTTATATGGTTATTTAATTGAAGGCTGTATCAAGCTTTTAAAGGAGCAATCACCTTCAATTAAACAGGTTGTGAGCTTAATTGGTAAATTGGTAGCAGCTTTTCCAGCAGCCCAATATGGACCTTTGCATTATCAGCATGTACAGAGGGCAAAGGTATAGGCACTGAGAATGCATGCAAATCATTACAACCGGCCTATGCACTTACCATCTGAAGCCATCGCAGAGGTACAGTGGTGGATTAGAAACATATTAATTTTTTATGGCACAATTTGACAAAAGCGCCTTCACTTATTTTACAGACTGATGTCTGCACTAGGTTGGGGTGCTACTGATGCTAGGTCTAGCTGTGGAGGCAGATGGGATATACATGAGGCACTGATTCACCAATCACATGGAATTAATTATTTAGAACTTTTAGGAGCATTCTATGGGCTCAAAACATATTGCACCACTAAGCATCACTTACATGTCCAATTGCAGATTGACAACACCACGGCAGTATGTCAATCACATGGGTGGAATCTTCGAAATCATGTGATGCATTGGCTAACACTATTTGGCACTGGTGCATAAAAAATAATATTTGGATTTCAGCTGTCTACTTGCCAGGCAGACTCAATATGGTGGCAGGCACCAGGTCAAGCAAATTCAAGGACAACACCGAGTGGATGTTGAATCAGGATGTATTTGATGAAATTGTCCTTCGGTATGGGATGCCAGATATCGATTTGTTTGCATCCAGACTTAATCACCAGGTTCCGAAGTATGTTTCATGGGAACCAGACCCAGGGACAGTGGCGGTGAATGCATTCTCACTGCACTGGGGCAGAATGTTTTATATGTCTTTCCCCCCTTCTGCCTCATCAACCGGTGCCTGACTAAAATCAAGCAGGACACCACTACGGGGGTTCTGGTGGTACCCGACTGGCCTACACACCCATTGTTCCCGCTCATTTCGGAAATAACCACACACCCTATTATGGTGGTTCCAAAGTGGAAAAATGTATTGGTGCACCCTGTGACTGGGGATCCACACCCATTGAATGGTCGTGTAAATTTGTCAATTTGCAGATTTTAAGAAGGCCGTACCTGGGTCTGGGACTATCCAATCAGACTGTGGATACCATCACGTCATCCTGGAAGGATAGCACAAAAAGGCAATACCTCTCCCATATCAGAAAAAGGGAGGAATGTTGCGTACATGGTGACTTCACTTACCACACAGCCTCCATCCCAGATGTGCTAGAATTCCTATCCCACTTACACTCCAATGAAAGGTTGAGTTATAGTGCCATCAACAGTGCCAGGAGTGCCCTGCCTGCGTACCTGTGCCGGGGGTCAGAAATCCAATCGTTAGGGTCCCACCCGTTAATATCCAGATTCATGAAGGGTGTGTTTAATTCAAATCCTCCTAGGCCTAGGTACTCTCAAATCTGGGATTTGAACATGGTACTCACGGTGCTCTGTCAATGGGGAACAGCCACATCATTGTCTTTACCAAAAATTTTAAATCTCATTCCACCAGGGCAGCATCAACGTCAGAGGCGAGGGCAATGGACGTACCTCTAGACCACATCCTCGTGGCCGCAGGATGGTCAAATTAATCGACCTTTCAGAGGTTCTACAATAAGCCGCTTGTTGAATCCGGGGTGTTCGCCCACTCTGTGTTAAATGTTATTTCATAGCTTCTCCCTGGGAGAGAGGAGTTGCTGTTGTATATTTTTTGTTATTTGTGAATTAAAGCATTAACATGTTAATCAGTATCATGAATCAATGTTGTTACTAATTCACTCCTCCTGAGTCAACTGCTTGCAGTGATACGCCTGAATTTGGATCGGCGTGAAATCACAGATCTTTAAAGTCTTCACGGAATCACTCACGTGACCCCGAAGTAAGATTAAACGAAAACTTACCAGTTTGAAGTTTGATCTCTATTTTATGAGGAGTTACGATGAGCGATTACGTGCCCACCGCTCCCAACTCTCATATCACGAAGCTCTGGTAGTTCTAGTTATAATCTTACTATAATACTTCAATTTGTTGCTCTTCTGTGATTTCACTCTGCTGCTTTGAAGATTGACGTGCATGCCGACTGGTGGGGTTCTTCACGTAATCGCTCATCGTAACGTCATAAAATAAAGATCAAACTTCAAACTGGTAAGTTCTCATTTAATCTTACTTTCGTATTTCCTCTACCAAAACGCATGACTCAGTTTGGTACATTGTATTCCATCTGCCACCTCTTTGCCCACTGTCCCAACCAGTCTAAGCACTCCTGCAGAGTCCCTATTTCTCTACACTACATGTCCCACCACCTATCTTTGTATCATCTGCAAACTTTGCCACAAAGCCTTTAATTCCCTCATCCAAATTACTGATAAAACATGTAGCGGCCCCAAAACCGACACACACGGAACACCGCTATTCACTGGTTACTAACTCCCCCGCCCAGCAAAAAAATCTTTATTGCCACAATTGCCTTCTGCCATGAAACCAACCTGCTATCCATTGTGCTATCCTCCCTCTGATACCATAGGCTCTCGTCTTCCTCAGCATCCTCATCTTATCAAAAGTCTTCTGTAAACCCAGGTAAACAACATCCACCAACCTTCCTTTATCTATCCTGCTATTTACTTACAGTCATAGAGTAATAGAGGCATACAAATTGCTGACCAACATGTCCCATCTGCACTAGTCCCAATTGCCTGCGTTTGACCAATCGCCCTCTAAACCTGTCAAATCCATGAACATTTTCAAGAAGGAACTGCAGATGCTGGAAAATCGAAGGTAGACAAAAATGCTGGAGAAACTCAGCGGGTGCAGCAGCATCTATGAAGGGAAGGAAATAGGCAACGTTTCGGGCCGAAAGCTTTCTTCAGACTGATGTGAGGGTGGGGGAGGAGGGGGGTGCAGGAAGAAGAAAGGAAGAGGGGGAGCCAGCGGGCTGAGGGAGAGCTGAGAAGGTGAGGAGACAGTAAGGAGTACCTGAAATTAGAGCAGTCAATGTTCATACCACTGGGGTACAAACTGCCCAAGTGAAATATGAGGTGCTGCTCCTCTAATTTCTGGTGGTCCTCACTCTGGCCGTGGAGGAGGCCCAGGACAGAAAGGTCAGATTCGGAATGGGTGGGGGAGTTGAGTTGCTGAGCAACCGGGAGATCAGTTTGGTTATTGCGAACCGAGCGGAGGTGTTCAGCGAAGCAATCGGCAAGCCTACGCTTGGTCTCACCAATGTAGATAAACTGACATCACGAGCAGCGGATGCAATAGATGAGGCTGGAGGAGATGCAGGTGAACCTCTGTCACACCAGGAACGACTGCTTGGGTCCTTGAATGGAATCAAGGGGGGAGGTAAAGCGACAAGTGTAGCATTTCTTGCGATTGCAAGGGAAAGTGCCCGGAGAGGGGGTGGTTCAGGTGGGAAGGGACGAATTGACCAGGGAGTTATGGAGGGAGGTGTCTCTTTGGAAAGCAGACAGGTGAGGCGATGGGAAGATGTGGCAAGTGGTGGGGTCATGTTGGAGGTGGCGAAAATGACGGAGGAGTATTTGTTGTACGTGACGGCTGGTAGAGTGGAAGGTGAGGATTAGGGGGACTCTGTCCTTATTGTGAGTGGGGGGATGGGGACAGAGAGCAGCGTCACGGGGTATCAAAGAAACCCTGGTAAGAGCCTCATCTAAGGTAGAAGAGGGGAACCCCTGTTCCCTGAATAAGGAGGACATCTCCAATGCCCTGGTGTGGAACACCTCATCCTGGGAGCAGATGCGGCATAGACGGAGGAATTGGGAGTAGGGGATGGAGTCCTTACAGGAAGCAGGGTGGGAAGAAGTGTAGTCCAGATAGCCATGGGAGTCAGTAGGTTTATAGTGGATGTCGGTCCGAAGTCTATTACCTGCGATGGAGATAGTGAGGTCAAGAAATGGTAGGGAAGTGTCAGAAATGGTCCAGGTGTATTTGAGTGCCGGATGGAAGTTAGTGGTGAAATGGATGACGTCAGTGAGTTGTGTGTGGGTGCAAGAGGTAGTACCAATGCAGTCGGCGATATAGCGGAGGTAGAGGTGGGGATGGGGCCCTGGTACATCTCGAACAAGGATTGTTCGATGTACACTACAAAGAGGCAGGCATAGCTAGGGCCCATGCGCAGGCATAGCTAGTGCCCATCCATGAACATGTCTAATTGCTTCTTCAACGTTGCGATTGTCCATGCCTCAATAACCTGCTCCGGCCGCTCTTTCCATCCACCTACCACCCTTTGTATAAGTAAGCTAGCTCTTAGGTTCCTATAAAAATGGGACCACCGTCATGGGGAGTGGAGAAAAAGGACTTGGCCAGCTCGTGATAATCTGTAACTTTTCCTGCGCCCTTTATGTGGAATTTGTAAGAACTTCACCGTGACTTGTCACATGTGACAATAAAGTATATTTTCATTAATTCATTAATTCATTCAAAAACGTTCCGCCTTCACCTTAAACCTATGCCATCTGGTCCTCGATTTTCCGACCCTGGGAGAGAGATTCTGAGCATCGACTCAATATATTCCTCTCATGATTTTGTGCACCTCTGTAAGATCACCTCTCATCCTCCAGCACTCAAAGAAATAAGGCACAATCAGCTGAACCTCTCCCTATAGCTCAGAACCTGGCAACATCATTGTACATTTCATCTGCACCCTTTCCAACTTAACGCCATCGTTCCGATAACTTGGGGACCAGAACTGAACAGTATTATCTAAATGCGTCTTATATAACAGAAAAATGACCTCCCAACCTCTATACTCAATACTCTGACTGATGAAGGCCAATGTGCCAAAAGCCTTTTTTGAACACTTCGCATACCTGTGACACCAGCTCGAAGGAACTATTTACCTGCACTCCAAGATCCATCTGCCCTACATACATTCCTCAGCTCATCTGGCCAACCGGTGAAAATCCCCAACTTCCACCAATAATTCCAACAGGATTGTCAGGCAAGATCTTCTTTCCACTAAAGCATGCTGACTTAGGCCTGCACTTTTCCCTTACACTCAAACAACCCTTCCAGGTGAGACTGACGTTATGTTCACCTACTCTAATCTCATCTGCTGCATGGGGTGTTCCAGATATGCCCTCATTTACATTGGCGCGGTCAAGCGTAATCTCGCCGATCATTTCGCCAAACACTTACCCTCGTTCTGCCAAGGCCTGTTACATCTCCCTGTTGCCAACCATTGTAACTAAAATAACACATTCATATTCTGCTTTGATACCTTATTATCTAGTGGTATGAAAATGGAATTATCGAATGTTAGACAACTAATGTGCACTTTTGCATTTTCCCCTCGCTCGTCCACGTGCCCCACCCGGACACGCACCTATTCATCCCCCCACCCCCCCATCCATCGATATTCCTTCCGCTCTCTCTTTATAATTCCATCCTATTCAATCCTTATCTCACACCATATCTTTTAATCTCTGTTCTCTACCATCTGACTATGAACACTCTATTCACCTGCATCCGCTCACCATTCAACTCGCTTTGTCCTGCCCCCATCTGCTCCAGCCTGTGGGATAGTATTCATAGCACGATACACTGTGGGATAGCACAGATGGAAAGACAGACTGTGGGATGGTACTGATGTTCTAACAGGGCGTGTGTTAGTACAGATGGAAGGACATACTGTGGGCTACTAATATTGGAATGTTACACTGTTGGGTGTACTGATGGAGTGACACACTGTGGGGTAACACTGGAGCGACACACTGTGGCGTAGTACTGATGAAGTGACACACTGCGGGGTACACTGATGGATTGACACAACGTGGTAATGCTGATGGATAGATAAACTGTGGCGTAGTGCGGATGGAGTGATACACTGTGGGCTCATACAGACATGAGTGCAACATTGTCTGTATGGGTAGAACTGATGAAGAGACACCTTGTGGGATGCTGCTGATTGTGTGTATACCGTGGAATAACAATGATGGGGTGACATGCTGGGGGTAGTGCTGATGTAGTGACACACTGTAGGGTAACATGAATGGAGTGATACTCTCTGGGGTAGTAGTGATGGAGAGACGAGCTATGAGGACGTATTGAAAAGGTACACACGTTGGAATAGTATGGGTGAACCTCTGTTGGGTAGAACTAATGTAGTGACGCACCATGTGGTAGTACTGCTGGAGAGAAACACTGTGGGTATTCCTTATGGAGTGACAAACAGTGTGGTAGTACTAACTGAATGACACTGCCGAACACTACTGATGTAGTGGCACTGTGAGGTAGGACTGGTGGAGTGAAAATGTGAGGTGATGCTGATGGAGTGACACGCTGTGGGGTAGTACTCATTGAGTGACTGTGGGAAAGTACTGATGGAGTGACACATTGTGGAATATTACTGATGGAATGCCACTGTCGGGTAGTACCGATTTTGTGACACACTGTGGAGTAAAACTGATCGAATGAAACATGACGGGCTAGTGCTGATGGAATATAACACTGTGGGGTATTCTGTTCGGAGAACACACTCTGGGGTAGTACTGATGGAGTGACAAACTATTGGGACGTATTGATGGTGCACACATCGTAATAGTACGGATGGAGTGAGACACTGTTGTGTAGTACTGATGGGGTGACAGTCCGTGTGTTAGTACTAAAGGAGTAACACACTGTGGCATACTACTTTTGGAGCCAATCTATATGGCTAGTACTGTTAGAGTGAAACAGTGTGGCAGTACTGATGGAGTGACACGCTGTGGGGTAGTACTGAGAGAATGACGCACTCTGGGGTCGTACAAATGGAGTAACACATTGTGGGCTAGTGCTGATGGAATGACGCACTGTGCGGTACAATGAGAGAGTTCCACACTGTGGAGCAGTATTGGTGGAGTGACATGGTGTGTTAGTACTGATTGAGTGACACATCGTGGGTAGTTCTGTTGGAGTTACACGCTGTGGGGTAGTACTGATGGAGAGCCATATTTTGAGAAACTACTGTTGGAGTGAGATACACTGGGGTGTTACTGATGGAATGGCACCCTGTGGAATATTAGGGATGTAGTGATGCATTGTGGGGCAGTATTTATGGAATGACACATTGTACGGAAGCACAGATGTAATGGCGGCCTCCGTACTGTGGAGTAGTACTTATTGAGTGACACGCTATGGGTTAGTACTCATTGAGTGACACACTGTGGAGTAGTACTGATGAAGTGACACACTGGATTTAGTTATGATGGGGTGACAATATGGGAAGTGCAGAAGGAGTGACACACTGTGGAGCAGTAGTGACAAAGTACACACTGTCGGTTTGTTCTGATGGGCTGACACACTGTGGTGTACTTCCACGTATTTTTTCCGTCAGTGCCGTCGCCTAGAGGGGGGTTCGCGGCTCCCGCCACACGGCATCTGCCCAGCGGTACCCGGACGGGTCATCAAAGGACGATAAGATGAAGCGAAGAAGTGGAAGTCAAGATACTGAATGGAAACGACACCTAAAAGCCAAATAACCGAACGGACATGACACCTAAAATCCAAATAACCGAAAGGGCACGACCCCAAAAGGATACGAACCCGAACGGACACCACACCGAAAGGACAATACGCAAAATGGACATGACGTCGAAAAGCCAACGGGCATGACGTCTCTGGGGACAGGATTTGTCCAAGACCTTGTCAGCGATTGGTCCAGACCCCCACGTCCATCACATTACTGGCCGGGTAGATGGGAGGGTGGGGGGGATTTTTAATTTTCCTTCGCCACTTTTTGACTTTCCTGAATACAAAATAAAACCCTGTGTGATTGGATCGCAGCAGTTTGGAGTCATTGCCAAACGTCATGCAGCGGATTACATGGCCGTCCGAAGGGGGGGGGGGGGGGGGTGCGATGGGTGTGGTCGCACCCCTCTTTTTTCGCCAGAGTAAAAAATGGTGTTTAGGGAAACATCTTTGTAGGTTTTGTACACTGGGACTTTTGAGGTGTGGCTCTCTACCTCGGTAGCATGGAGGTGACGGCGGAATATCGAGTGTGGTTAGGGTTTGGGTTTGGGTGGGCGTTTGGGTTTGGGTTTGGGTGCCTTAGGCCCGGCCACCACCACAGCTAGCACCCGGCCACAGAAAGAAGATGAAATGAGTCAGGGTCTATGATGTGACGATGTCACGTTTACCGATTGATGACATGTTCCTGAATTGGAAATGTCACCTCCCGCACCGTTCCTATGAGCTCATTAGCGGCAATAGAAATCATTTATTATTGCCGCCGCTGCCTCACATCACCATGGTTTAAATTTTCTCCCATGTCCCACCCTCTTACGTCTAGTTATTGGATTAAGTAGCTTGTCAGGTGTGAGATACGCTATGTGCTCACAATCACTACTCAAAGACTAAATCGTGGAAGCAAGAGATTCTTTATTTTCGAGTCTGCAGAATCGGGTGCCTCTCCAAATTGAGACACATCGAAGTCAGAAGGGTAAACCCCCTTTATACACACAATTCTACATCCAACCTCCCCTCCTTTGACCCGCTCCAATCAGACACTGAGGTGGACAACCTGTAGGTACGTTCCCCCAGTACCTCCCACATCATACATCGCATATCCATGGTAATGAGCAGTTTCTTGACCAGGGGTGTGTTGTAATATTCATTTATTTTATTAAGCATGCTCAGTTGTTCAAGAGCTACCCTAGTTTTACTCACCTCCAAGTGAACTCTCTCAGTTCTCCTATATCAGCACTAAAGCTAAGCTATAGTGACAAGGGTCCCATCTATCACTCCATTCCACTGATAGGGATCTATCTACATCACTCCCTTCTACCGCTATACAATGCTATTACTTCTTACTCAAGGATGGGTCTGGTAACTTTTGATACACAGCTGTGTCAGAACCCTCTCCCTATCAGTTCGAATCCTCTTTAAAGCCCCTTACAATAGTGGGGTTTAATCACTTTATCCCTCACAATCCTCCCTTTTTCTTTTTCTACGCATCTATTGATTAAACCTCAATTTCAAGCTCCTTCAGTTCGAATTGACGTAACATTGTCCTAATCTCCTTTTCCTGTAGATCATGGACCTTTCCTGGCCGCATTATCATTATTTTCTGTATTTCCCCTTTCTCTCCCATAGGCATGACTACAGCCTGCATTTGACTTATACTCCTTGTAATAAGTTCCCTAAAACAAGGGATGCAACAGGGGATAAAGATCAGTCCAGCCCCTGCACATAGAAACACGAGTCCCACCGTTCTCCACCATGTTCCTCCGAGGATGGAATCCCACCATCGGGTTCCCATAATCGAATTCCACTTCTGTATTGGAACATGTGCCAACTTACGGATTCCTTCTGATATGTCCATCACTGCCTGTCCATTGTCATCGATGTTTAGGCAGCAATTAGAGAGGTTGAATTTCCCGCATACCCCTCCTTCTTCTGCCAGGAGGTAATCTAGGGCCAACCGGTTCTGGTATATTGCTGCTCTCATCTGCATCTGCTGCTTTGCCAGCATCTCCAGTGCCCCCGCAGTTTGGTTGGTAATTTCCTCCAGTACTGCCTGAAGTCTTATGATCCGGTTTAACATGTATACCGGGGTTCGGTAGCCCCAGGATCCATCCTGTGCCCAAGTGGCTGGTCCATAGTATGAGATGATTCTTGCGGGTGGCCATTCATCATCTTCCCATTCTCCAATGTCTATTTTCCTCTTCTTCCGATATAGGTCGTCAAATTTCTAGCGACCGCCCTTCTTCGGTATTTAATAGGAAAAATCCTGGTTGTACCAGTCCAATAAAGCAAGTCCTGCTCCAATTTGTCGGTAACCCCGAGTAGGCCTTGTGTCCGCATATCCATAACAGTCCTTCAGGGGCCGGTCCACTAGAGGTAACCTTGTTCCATATGTCTCGCAACACCGGGATTCCTTGATAAGGGTTGTTTCCGGTGCAGTTCCATAGTCCAGTCAATTCCATTCTATCAGTCTTCATCCAGATAGTGCAGTTTATCCCGTCTTTCTTAGTTGGATACCATTTAGGCTCCTCTGGCCACCACACTCGGGACTGATTTGGCCACAGGGTGACGATGCGCTGGCAGGGGCTGCTGCCTACTAGGATGGCATCCTTTGCCCAGGGCCTAGCGATACACTCAGTCCCAACCGGAGCGTCTGTCAAGACCCATGCCTGGAGATCTCGGTCTTGTCCAACTGTCAGGTTCCACTCCATCAGGTCCCATACTTCAACAATGGATCCTCTCCGCGGCCAATGTGAGCTCATCAGTGGTACGCCACAGACCCAACAGTTAGTCACATTCAGGATTCCAGCTATCCGGAGGTCCAAGTCCACAAACAGGTTTTTTTCCTCCTTCAGGGATCTCAATCTGCTTCTTTATTTCTTCGTACAGTGTCTGGTGCAATTGAGGCTGAGTAGGTGGGGGAGGGGAATCTGGGTGACTACTACTTCCGTTAACTTTGTTATTACTTCCTCCTTTATTTTATCTAATGTCCATCTTAAGGCCTGGAAAGGGAGACCTAACTGTCCTGTCCTAGTCATACAAACCCATCTCCCCCACTTTGGGCAGGTAACGTACCCAAACCTCCCTACATATCCTCTATTCTCTACCCTATAATACTTCTTTCCCCCGTCCTCACAAATAGTTCTAGTCCTCAGGTTATAGCAAGCATCGTTCACATGGGAATGATAGGTAAATGATCTGGTTGACCGCCCTCCGTATCTGATAGGATGATAACATTTATCACAGTTATTAATACTTTTTACCATAATTACATGCAGAGCAAACAATACCACAAATGCTCCTTTCATGCTGCTAGTTATACATTTATTTTTTTCTAAAAGTTAATGTTAGGGGCTTATTTCCTGGTTTCACCATCCACTGTTCCTCCTCATCAGGAGCGGGTGGATCAACGAGTCCTTTAACCCGGATTGCGTGGGTCCACCATTTTTCTTTTGTTCGTACTGCTGTCTCGGTTGTCAGTAATACTAGGTATGGGCCGGTCCACCGGGGCTGGAGTTTCTCCTCCTTCCAATTCTTGACCAGTACCCAGTCGCCGGCCTTTACAGCATGTATTGGAAAGTCGAGTGGTGGGCTTTGAGCCAATAGTCCTTTAGCTTTTAATTCTTTAAGGGAACGAGATACTGCCAGTAAATAGTTCCTTAAGAATACATCACTGCCCTCTATGGTGGGTATTCCTTCTATCTTTCCCAAATAAGGTAATCCATACAACATTTCATAGGGGGACACTGCTACCTTTGCATGGGGTCTCCGTTGCTTTTCTCAAAGCCTTTATGTTTCCCTACTGCTCCAAACATGTGCCAGACTCCATGTACATATGCTGCTCTTAAAGCCTTAATTTCTGCCAATTGAGCTAAGCAAGATTGCAGGCAAGCTTCCAATTTGATTACCTTAAAGTCTGATTCATCCTGATGCATCACTTCAAACCCTGCATACTTGCTATTATGATCCCTTTAACAAGAAACATCCACAAGCAAAACCTTTTTGTCCTTCATTCAAAGGCTCTGACTGTAAAACATTTCTCAGACTTGTGTGTCCTTCTTCCTTCATTATTTTTCTTAATGGCATCACAATTTCAACATACTTCCCAATCTAGTCTGAACTATATCCTGCCATTCCCAAGATCATCATCATCTGTTCTACTGTCTGAGGTTTGGGAACTTCAATTATCGCTTCAATTTGATCCTGCGCTATAGCTTTTACTTCTTTAGATATTACTCGTCCAAAAAATTCTACCTGCTGCTGACAAAACAACAACTTCTTCCTTTTAAAATCTTCCACTGACTTCTCGATTCTCATATTTTACCACCACCCCTTCTACCTCGGGGGCAGTCATCACTTTCCCCCCTACCCCCGAGATTCTGACTTGTTTTTCACCCAATCCAATGTCTTCTGGTACCTTAGTTCCACTTGATCTCTCCGCTCCCGAATTACCATAAATACCATATCCTCTCCCTGGGGTCCTAATTTAGCATATCGTCTCCCTGGGGTCCTAAGTTTACCAGAGGTTCCCGTGTGTATCCCATACACCCCAGGGAGCGGAACCCCCGACTTCCCTATTCTTCCTCCATGAGTGTGTACGATTGCACCTCCCGTCGTAGCCTGGGACATTCCCTCCTGAAATGACCCTCCTCGTTACAATAGTAACACTGGGATGGCCCCGTGTACCACCCTCCTGATCCTTGTTCCTTGTTTTCCCGGGGACCCCAACTTTGGTCCCTCCATTCACCTCTTCCTCGTCCTCTGTCTCTGCCTCTTCACCTTCCCCGGTCTCCATGAGCACCCGACCTTCTATCACCTTCATCTCCCTTCTTCTTTACCCCTTGCTGTACTGCCTGCAACATCATCTTTGCCTTTCCCTTCTGTTTTCCCACCTTTCCAACTTATCTGTGGCATATAATTCATAATTAACACTTCCATCTTATCACACATTTATCTTGACAGTATCTTCCTTGGGCCACTTCCTCACCAATTTCCTTTCTTTCTCCTCATTTCTCAGAGTGCTTTCTTTAGATACAGGGAACTTTTTACTTAGCAATTCAACTGCAGTTATCTTACTTATTGTATTATCTTTCTTTGTGCACTATATCAATTGTTTGCATCTTAAAAACAGGTAAAATACAACATATTAAAGCAAACTATACAACCTTCACTTTTTCTGTCGAACAGGGGCGATCAAAGGTGAATACCTCTTTAACATGTTTAACTCCGGTGGCGCTATGGAGGAGTAGAAGGCAACGCCAGCCACCTCCGTGAAGAAACGGGAAAAAAACGGGGAGAAAATGCTGAAAAAACCCACCTGCTGCTTCTGCTGTTTCTGCATCTGCTGTTCAGCACAGGCTGCCGTGAGTGACGTCATCAGATCTGCGACCGTAATGTCAACACAGCGCAGCCCACCACCGGAGAAATCCAGACTCCGATTTTTTAAAAAAATGGCTGAACAAGAACAAGGCCCGACTGAAGCCGGGGCCTCAGGTAGGACACAGTCCCTTGAAGATGTGTTCAAAAAATCGGGGGAAAAAAAATCGGAACTGGAAGAACTAAAAAATGTTTTTATGCAAGAAATGGTAGAATTAAAGAAAGAAGTGAAAGAAGTGAAGTCTGAATTAAAGGCGGAACTGGAAAAAATGAACTTTATGGAAGAAATAAAGAAAATCAAGATTGAGATGAAGGAGTTAAAATCTGAAATTAATCTCTCGACCACGGATTTATTAAAAAAGCTCCGAAAGGAAATTGATGAAGTTGTGACCGAAAAATTTGCAAATATAATGGAAGAGCTGCATGAAAAAATTGAAACAAAAGTGGAAAAAGAAATGGAACCAGTGCTGGACGAAATGGTGTTACAATCAACAACCATAAAAGACCTTGAGGAAACAGTCCAAACAAGTACTCAGACTATGAAAGCTATCGTCAAAGAAAGTCAACGACTATCCGACTTACTGACCAAAGTTACTGATAAGTGTACTGAGCTGGAAGGACGCCGGAGAAGGCAGAATCTAAGGATCGTGGGTATTCGAGAAGGGAGAGAAAAGAACCAAGATACCTGAGAATTTACTGCAAACCTACTACAAAAGGTTTTATCTTTGGAAGAAAAACCTTTGATTGCCCGAGCACACAGAGTTATGAGACGTTACACAAAGCAAGGTGATCCTCCAAGACAAATGATAGTCAAAGTCCACTATGATTATGTTTTGGAAGATATGATGAATAAAGTAGTAAAAAGCAGAAATCTTAAATACGAAGAAGACTCAATCAGTATCTACCGAGACTATCCAGCAGCGGTCTCTAAGAAACGGAATGCGTTTAATGAAACCAAAAGCATCCTGAGGCAAGTGAAGAATTTGAAGTATACTTTGAGATACCCAGCAACACTGAGAGTTACTTACAATCAGGAAGAGCATTACTTTAAAAACCCAGAAGACGCATTGAAATTTGCCCAAAGGATTAAGGACAGCGAGGAAGATTGAATGAAACCTTCATAGTTGAATTAAAGGAACAATTAAACTGTATTTTCAAGATTGGTTGAAGATTATAATAAACTATGGACTTGTTTCATCCAAAGAAGACGGAGAAGGAGACGGATGGGAGAATCGAGGAGATTTGGATTGAAGACTGTTCCATGAATACTAATATTTAGAATAGTAATACCACTAACCTAATAATTAACATATATTAACATACATAAACATATATTAAATCTAACACACTGGTATTGTTAATAATTAGAGCTAGTAATTGTTGACTATTGACTATTGATTGTTGATTGTTGATCATTGAATTTTTTTTTCCTTTTTTTTAAATTTTTCGTTTATTTTTCTTTTTTTTATCTCTTTATTATATGTTTATATTATTATAATTTTCTATTAAGTACTACGTATACCATTATACCTGACTATGAACTTTTTATATATCATAGTTTAATATCCCCGGTTTAAATAATAATCTCCTTTTTTTTGTAATATTAATTTACTGAATCATGGAGATGGATAACATTTAACATTCAACATGGAAGTCCTTAGACTGCTAGCCATGTTAGTATGGCTGACACTAACTACACACATATTAGATGTAGTTTTTTCTTTCTTTGAGCACTTTACTAATCTCTTAATCTATCCCTTTTTTACTACTACTTCTGATTATTATTACTATTATTACTTTATATCTGAGTGGAATCATCAGTTAATACAAAGGAGATATATATATGAGAGAAAATCAAGAGTCTTGAAATTCGTCTGTTCAGGGTTCAGGTGTAGAGTCTGGTGTGTCGAGCTGTACCATTTGCTCTAATATACATCCCTTTAGATAAATGATGCAAGACCTACATACAAATATGGGGAATGGAGGAATAACGTTTTGTAGCTGGAATGTTAAAGGTATTAACGAACCAATTAAGAGGGGTAAGGTATTAGCACATTTAAAAGCACTTAAAATAGATGTTGCGTTTATCCAAGAGACACACTTGAAAAAAGAGGCAGAACATAGATTAAAAGCCAAATGGATTGATAAAGTATATCACTCTTCTTTTACACACAAGTCTAGAGGTGTGGCAATATTAATTCGTAAAGGTACTGCATTTAAACATACTTCAATAATAACAGATAGTGACGGTAGATATATCATTGTAATAGGAGAATTATATACACAAAAAGTGATTTTTGTTAATATATATGGCCCAAATTTTGATAACCCGCGATTTTTCAAAAAATTATTTAATACAATCCCTGAATTATCACAACATAATCTAATAATTGGAGGAGATTTAAATTGCACACTTGACCCTTATTTGGATAGATCATCAAAACAACGAAAACTTAAATCACACTCCAGTGAGTTAATAAATGTATATATGGATACCAGTAATATTAAAGATGTCTGGAGATTGCAAAATCCAACAGGACGAGAATACTCATTTTACTCAGCCGTGCATAAAACTTATTCAAGAATAGATTATTTCCTGGTAGATTTAAAACTTATTCCACTTACGTATAATTCGAAATATCATAATATTATAATTTCAGATCACGCACCCTTAACTTTTAAGATGAAACTAACGGGTAAAATGGAAAAACAAGATCAGTGGAGATTTAATCCACAAATTTTAAAGGACAAAATAACTCAAGAATATATTACAAAACAGATCAAGATTTTCTTTGAAACAAATGATACACCAGAAATATCATCATCCCTCTTATGGGAAACTTTTAAGGCCTATGTTCGGGGAATTGTGATATCTTCTCAAGCATTTTATAATAAAGAGAATAGGAAGCTACAACAAGCATTGGAAAGAGGCATCAAAAAATTAGATACAGAGAACGCCATTAACCCAACTATGACAAAACATAATAAAATCTTTGCATTGAAATATAAACTAAATAAAATACAGTCAGATCAAGTTGTAAAACTATACCAATATACCAAACAAATACAATTTGAATTCGGTGATAAACCACATAAACTATTGGCTCGTCAGTTAAGAAAACTGGAAGGAGAAAAATTAATATTTCGGATCAAATCAGATAAAGGAGAATTACTAACACAAACTAAAGATATAAACGAGAGATTTTTACAATATTATAAAAAATTATACTCAGCTAAAACATAAGAAAATCAAATAGGAGTAGAAACATTTTTTAAAAATTGTAATCTAAATGGACTAGATTTAGAAGATAGGGAATTATTAAATGTCGAAATAACTACTAAAGAAATTGAAGAAACTATTAGATCATTAAAAAATGGTAAAACTCCAGGACCAGATGGGATTGGAGCAGAATTTTATGAAATATTTAATGATATAATAGCCCCACGTTTGAAGACACTATATGAACACATTTATACACAACAGAAATTACCAGACACATTAAATGAATCTATTATAACCCTTATACCTAAATTAGATTAAAAATCTCGATGACCCAGGGTCATATAGAGCTATATCTCTTTTAAATACTGATCAAAAAATATTAACAAAAATACTAGCACAAAGACTAAACAAAGTGATTAATAAACTAATTCATTCAGATCAAACTGGATTTATACCAAAACGATACTCTTCAAACAATCTGAGAAGATTATTTAATATTATATATTCGAAAATAAATATTAATAAGGATTTATCAATTATCTCGTTGGATGCAGAGACAGCTTTTGATCAGATTGAATGGTCTTACTTATTTTCGGTTATGGAATTTTTTCAATTGGGAGAGAAATTTCTAACATGGGTTAAATTACTATATACTAGACCAACAGCTAGAATATTAATTGATCAAGTGTTAACAACTAAATTTAACTTATTCCGAGGTTGTAGACAAGGTTGCCCTTTATCTCCACTACTGTTTGCACTTGCTATAGAACCATTAGCAAAATCTGTGTGATCAAACCCTGAAATATATGGGTATGAAACTAAGGAAACTGAAAATAAAATCTCATTGTACGCAGATGATGTATTACTTTATATCACAAAACCAGAAATTAGTCTTCCTAACCTGTTAGATTTAATAACTCAATTTGGATCGTTTTCAGGATATAGAATTAATTGGAATAAAAGTGAACTTATGCCAATAATGGGAAATAATTTACATATATTACAACAATACCCTTTTAAGATTGCAAATGCATCAATTAAATATCTTAGAATTTATGTAACAAAAAGATATGATTCATTATTTAAATCTAACTTTTTACCCTTATTGAATAAACTACTTAAGAATATTCAATATTGGAAAACATTACCTATTTCAATGCTAGGTAAGATTAACGCGATAAAAATGGTTTTTCTTCCACAATTACTATATTTGTTTCAAATGATCCCGATATATCTTCCTAAAAATTTTTTTAAGAAAGTGGACTCCATGGTTACCAATTTTATTTGGGATTATAAGAACCATAGAATAATTAGAAAGCATCTATGTAAATCAAAAATAAATGGTGGCTTTGCACTGCCTAATTTTATGTTTTATTTTTGGGCAGTTAATATAGAAAATATGAATTTTTGGTTGGGTTAACTAGATAAACAACCAAATTGGTTAAAAATGGAAAAAGAAGACTGTATCCCTTTTGAAATTAGTTCGATTTTATTTGCTAATACTCCAATACATAAGAAAACTTATAAAGAAAACCCAATAATAGAAAGTGGAATACGTATTTGGAAACAATTAAAAAAAAACATTAAAATTACAGAATGTACCACTAGCTCTTCCAATAGTAAACAATATTTCTTTTAAACCTTCATGATGGACAAAGGTTTCTTAAAATGGAAGAACTATGGAATAAATAAGATCGGTGATCTTTACAAGGAAAACTTATTTCTCTCATTTCAGGAATTACAACAAAAGTATGGATTACATTTTAAAGAATATTTTCGATATCTACAAATTAGAGATTATGTTAAATCAAATACACTGGATTTAAGGAATAGAAAGACAGAAATTTTAGACGAATGTTTAAATAAATACCCGAATACAGAGAAATTAATATCATATATTTGGAAATATTATTATTGGAAAATGATTTACCAAATACGGATAAATATAGACAAACATGGGAAAATTAACTAGGTCACGTAATCAGTAGAGAAGTATGGAATGAAAGTTTACAATATATACATCACTGTTCATTAAATGCTAGACACTCCTTGATACAATTTAAAGTTATACATAGATTACATCTCTCAAAGTCCAAATTAAATAGAATTTTCTCAAATGTGTCTGCAATATGTGATAAGTGTCAACAATCAGAAGCTAATTTAATGCATTCATTTACAAAATGTATAAAAATTACTAATTTTTGGATAGAAATTTTTAAGATAATCTCAATTGTAGTTAATGCAAAGTTGACTCCAGACTCAAAACTAATTATATTGGGAATACTAGAAACAAATCAGATACTAACAACACAACAAATAATTTTTTTTTTTTTGTAAGATATTTTTATTAGAAGTAATTACATATTAAGAAGAAATATAAAATTCAATTAAAACAAAGGAAAATATTAACGTCACATACATTCTTAATATTTTTAAAATTAACAGTCAATCTTATTTGTACTTCTATAATTTTTCTTTTTTATTTTATAGCAGTTGAGAAAAAGAAATGAAAAGAAAAGAGAGATAAACTGATTGAGGGGAATATTAAACAAAGTATTCTTCAATGGAGATATATTTATGAACTATTGTCTATAATTCTTCATCCATTCATGTATTCAGGCTTCCGTCATGGCTTCGAACTGGAACCATCTTAACCTTTAAATATTCAATAAATGGAGACCATATTCCTCTTGAAATGGTCCAGCCTGTCCATCAGGGCAAGCCTTAATCGTTCCAAGTGCAATGTCTCCGACATTTCTGCAATCCACATTTTAGTTGTGGGGGAGTAGGACCTTTCCAAAATCTTAGTATTAATTTTTTACCGATTATTAAACTATAACCGATAAAAATTCTTTGTTGTGTTGTTAATATCTGGTTTGTTTCCAGTATTCCCAATATAATTAGTTTTGAGTCTGGAGTTAACTTTGCATTAACTACAGTTGAGATTATGTTAAAAATCTCTATCCAAAAATTACTGATTTTTATACATTTTGTAAATGAGTGTGTTAAATTAGCTTCTAATTGTTGACACTTATCGCATATTGCAGACACATTTGAGAAAATTCTATTTAATTTGGACTTTGAGAGATGTAATCTATGTATAACTTTAAATTGTATCAAGGAGTGTCTAGCATTTAATGAACAATGATGTATATATTGTAAACTTTCATTCCATACTTCTCTACTGATTACTTGACCTAGTTCATTTTCCCATGCTTGTCTATATTTATCCGTATTTGGTAAATCATTTTCCAATAAAATATTATAAATAATATGATATTAATTTCTCAGTATTCAGATGTTTATTTAAACATTCATCTAAAATTTCTGTCTTTCTATTCCTAAAATCCAGTGTATTTGATTTAACATAGTCTCTAATTTGAAGATATCGAAAATATTCTTTAAAATGTAATCCATAATTTTTGTTGTAATTCCTGAAATGAGAGAAATAAATTTTCCCTATAAAGATCACCAATCTTATTTATTCCGTAGTTCTTCCATTTTAAGAAACCTTTTGTCCATCAGTGAAGGTTTAAAAGAGATATTGTTTACTATTGGAAGAGCTAGTGGTATATTCTGTAATTTTTAATGTTTTTTTTAATTGTTTCCAAATACGTATTCCACTTTCTATTAATTGATTTTCTTTATAAGATTTCTTATGTATTGGAGTATTAGCAAATAAAATCGAACCAATTTCAAACGGGGTACAGTCTTCTTTTTCCATCTTTAACCAATTTGGTTGTTTATCTAATTCACCCAGCCAAAAATTCATATTTTTTTATATTAACTGCCCAATAATAAAACATAAAATTAGGCAGTGCAAAACCACCATTTATTTTTGATTTACATAGTTGCTTTTTAATTATTCTATGATTCTTATAATTCCCAAATAAAATTAGTAACCATGGAGTCCACTTTCTTAAAGAAATTTTTAGGAAGATATATCGGGATCATTTGAAACAAGTATAGTAGTTGTGGAAGAAAAATCATTTTTATCGCGTTAATCTTACCTAACATTGAAATAGGTAATGTTTTCCAATATTGAATATTCTTAAATAGTTTATTCAATAAGGGTAAAAAATAAGATTTAAATAATGAATTATATCTTTTTGTTACATAAATTCCAAGATATTTAATTTTTTCATTTGCAATCTTAAAAGGGTATTGTTGTAATATATGTAAATTATTTCCCATTATTGGCATAAGTTCACTTTTATTTCCAATTAATTCTAATATCCTGAAAACGATCCAAATTGGGTTATCAAATCTAACAAGTTAGGAAGACTAATTTCTGGTTTTGTGATATAAAGTAATACATCATCTGCGTACAATGAGATTTTTTATTTCAGTTTCTTTAGTTTCATACCCATATATTTCAGGGTTTGATCTCACAGATTTTGCTAATGGTTCTATTGCAAGTGCAAACAGTAGTGGAGATAAAGGGCAACCTTGTCTACAACCTCGGAATAAGTTAAATTTCGTTGTTAACACTTGGTTAATTAATATTCTAGCTGTTGGTCTAGTATATAGTAATTTAACCCATGTTATAAACTTCTCTCCCAATTGAAAAGATTCCATAACCGAAAAATAAATAAGACCATTCAATCTGATCAAAAGCTTTCTCTGCGTCCAACGAGATAATTGATAAATCCTTCGTAATATTTCTTTTAGAGTATATAATATTAAATAATCTTCTCAAATTATTTGAAGAGTATCGTTTTGGTATAAATCCCGTTTGATCTGAATGAATTAATTTATTAATCACTTTGTTTAATCTTTGTGCTAATATTTTTGTTAATATTTTTTGATCAGTATTTAAAAGAGATATAGCTCTATATGACCCTGGGTCATCGAGATTTTTATCTAATTTAGGTATAAGGGTTATAATAGATTCATTTAATGTGTCTGGTAATTTCTGTTGTGTGTAAATGTGTTCATATAGTGTCTTCAAACGTGGGGCTATCATGTCATAAAATATTTTATAAAATTCTGCTCCAATACCATCTGGTCCTGGAGTTTTACCATTTTTTAATGATCCAATAGTTTCTTCAATTTCTTTAGTAGTTATTTCGACATTTAATAATTCCCTATCTTCTAAATTTAGTCCATTTAGATTACAATTTTTCAAAAATGTTTCTACTCCTATACGATTTTCTTTTGTTTTAGCTGAGTATAAATTTTTATAATATTGCAAAAATCTTTCGTTTATATCTTTAGTTTGTGTTAGTAATTCTCCTTTATCTGATTTGATCCTATATATTAATTTTTCTCCTTCCAGTTTTCTTAACTGACGAGCCAGTAGTTTATGTGGTTTATCACCGAATTCAAATTGAGTTTGTTTGGTATATTGGTATAATTTTACAACTTGATCTGAATGTATTTTATTTAATTTATATTTCAATGCAAAAATTTTATTATGGTTGGTCGTAGATGGATTAATGGCATTCTCTGAATCTAATTGTTTAATCTCTCTTTCCAATGCCTGTTTGTAGCTTCCTATTCTCTTTATTATAAAATACTTGAGAAGATATCATAATTCCCCGAATATAGGCCTTAAAAGTTTCCCATAAGAGGGATGATGATATTTCAGGTGTATCATTTGTTTCAAAGAAGATCTTGATCTGTTTTGTAATATATTCTTGAGTTATTTTGTCCTTTAAAATTTGTGGGTTAAATCTCCCAATTATCTTGTTTGTCCATTTTATTCCGTTAGTTTTTTCATCTTAAAAGTTAATGGTGCGTGATCTGAGATTATAATTATTATGATATTTTGAATATATACGTAAGTGGAATAAGTTTTTAAATCTACCAAAAAAATAATCTATTCTTGAATAACTTTTATGCACGGCTGAATAAAATGAGTATTCGCGTCCTGTTGGATTTTGCAATATCCATACTGGTGTCTATATATGCATTTATTAACTCACTGGAATGTGATTTAAGTTTTCGTTGTTTTGGATGATCTACCAAATAAGGGTCAAGTGTGCAATTTAAATCTCCTCCAATTATTAGATTATGCTGTGATAATTCTGGGATTGTATTAAATAATTTTTTAAAAATCGCGGGCTATCAAAATTTGGGCCATACTATATTAACAAAAATCACCTTTTGTGTATATAATTCTCCTATTACAATAATATATCTACCATCAATATCTGTTTATTATTGAACTATGTTTAAATGCAGTACCTTTACGAATTAATATTGCTACACCTCTAGATTTGTGTGTAAAAGAAGAGTGATATACTTTATCAATCCATTGGCTTTTAGTCCTATATTCTGCCTCTTTTTTTTCAAGTGTGGTCTCTTGGATAAACGCAACGTCTGTTTTGAGTGCTTTTAAATATTCTAATACCTTACCCCTCTTAATTGGTTCATTAATACCTTTAACATTCCAGCTACAAAACGTTATTCCTCCATTCCCCGTATTTATGTGTAAGTCTTTGCATCATTTATCTAAAGAGATGTGTTACCAGAGCAGATGGTACAGCTCGACACACCAGACCCAACACCTGAACCCTGAACAGACAAATTCCAAGACTCTTGATTTTCTCTCATATATATATCTCCTTTGTATTAATTGATGATTCCACTCAGATAAAAAGTAATAATAGTAATAATTAGAAATGAAAGTAAAAAAGAGGATAGGTTGAAAGATTAGTAGAGTGCCTCAAAGAAAGAAAAAACTACATCTAGTAAGTGTGTAGTTAGTGTTAGCCATACTAACATGGCTAGCAGTCTAAGGACTTCCGTGTTGAATGTTTAAATACTAACCATCTCCATGATTCAGTAAATTAATATTATCCAAAAAAAAGAGATTATTGTTAAAACCGGGAATATTAAACTGTGATATATAAAAAAGTTCCTAATCAGGTTACAATGGTATATATGCGTGGTACTTAATAGAAAATTATAATAATATAAACATATAGAAGCGAGAAAGAAAAAAAAAGTTAAAATAAGATGTATATTTATATTTACTATTTACTTAATTCTAGGTTAGTCGGTTATAATTAATTATTAATTATCAATCAATGATCAACAATCAATAGTCAACAGTCAACAATCAATAGTCCAATAGTCAAAACAATTATTAACTCTAATTATTAAACAATACCAGTGTGTTAGATTTAATATATATTGGTGTATGTTAATATATGTTAATTATTAGGTTAGTAGCATTACTATTCTAAATATTAGTATTCATAGAACAGTCTTCAATCCACATCTTCTTGATTCTCCCATCCGTCTCCTTCTCCGTCTTCTTTGGATGAAATAAGTCCATAAGCCAATCTTGGAAATGCAGATTAATTGTTCCGTTGATTCAACTGTAAAGGTTTCATTCAATCTTCCTCGCTGGCCTTAATGCTTTGGGCAAATTTCAATGCGTCTTCTGGCTTTTTGAAGTGATGCTCCTCCTGATTGTAAGTGACTCGGAGTGTTGCTGGGTATCTCAGAGTGTACTTCAAATTCTTCACTTGCCTCAGGATGCTTTTGGTTTCATTAAACGCATTCCGTTTCTTAGAGACCACTTCTGGATAGTCTCGGTAGATACTGATTGAGTCTTCTTCGTATTTAAGATTTCTGCTTTTTACCACTTTTTTCATCATATCTTCCATTCTTTGGAGGGTCACCGTGCTTTGTGTAACGTCTCGTGACTCTGTGTGCTCGGGTCTATCAAAGGTTTTTTTCTTCCAAAGATAAAACCTTTTGTAATAAGATTGCAGTAAATTTCTCGGGTGTCTTGATTCTTTTCTCTCCCCTCTCGAATACCTACAATCCTTAGATTCTGCCTTCTCTGGCGTCCTTCCAGCTCAGTACACTTATCAGTAACTTTAGCCAGTAAGTCAGATAGTCGTTGACTCTCTCTGACGAATCGTTTTCATAGTCTGAGCATTTGTTTTGGGCTGTTACCTCAAGGTCTTAATTACAATTCCATTGCTATTGCAGTTTCAAGCACAAGGTAGGCCAAGCCAAATAGCTGATTGCCTTTTCATTTCACTTCCATTGCCATTGCCGTTTCAAGCACAGGGCTGGCCAAGCCAAACATCTGAGTAAATTTTAAATGCACTTCCATTGCCATTGCAGTTTCAAGCACAGGGCAGGCCAAGACTTGCAGCTGATTGCATTTTCATTTCACTTCCATTGCCATTGCAGTTTCAAGCACAGGGCAGGCCAAGCCAAACAACCGATTGCAATGTCATTTCACTTCCATTGCCATTGCAGTTTCAAGCTCAGGTCAGGCCAAGCCAAACAGCTGATTGCATTTTCATTCCACTTCCATTGCCAATGCAGTTTCAAGCTCAGTGCAAGCCAAGCCAAACAGATTGCATCTTCATTCCACTTCCATTATCCTTGCAGTTTCAAGCACAGGGCTGGCAAAGACAATCAGGTCATTGCATTTTCATTTTACTTCCATTGCCATCGCAGTTTTAGGCACATAGCAGCCCAAGGCAAACAGCTCATTGCATTTTCATTTCCCTTCCATTGCCATTGCAATTTCAAGCACAGGGCAGGCCAAGCCAAACAGCTGATTGCAATTTCATTTCACTTCCCTTGCCATTGCAATTGAAAGCACAGGGCTGGCCAAGCCAAACAGCTGATTGCATATTCATTTCAATTCCATTGCTATTGCAGTTCCAAGCACAAGGTAGGCCAAGCCAAATAGCTGATTGCCTTTTCATTTCACTTCCATTGCCATTGCAGTTTCAAGCACAGGGCAGGCCAAGCCAAACAGATTGCATCTTCATTCCACTTCCATTATCCTTGCAGTTTCAAGCACAGGGCTGGCAAAGACAATCAGGTCATTGCATTTTCATTTTACTTCCATTGCCATCGCAGTTTTAGGCACATAGCAGCCCAAGCCAAACAGCTCATTGCATTTTCATTTCCCTTCCATTGCCATTGCAATTTCAAGCACAGGGCAGGCCAAGCCAAACAGCTGATTGCATTTTCATTTCACTTCCATTGCCATTGCAGTTTCGAGCACAGGGGAGGCCAAGCCAAACATCTGATTGAATTTTAATTTCACTTCCATTGCCATTGCAGTTTCAAACACAGGGCAGGCCAAGCCAAACAGCTGTCTGCATATTAATTACAATTCCATTGCTATTGCGGTATCAAGCACAAGGTAGGCCAAGCCAAATAGCTGATTGCCTTTTCATTTCACTTCCATTGCCATTGCCGTTTCAAGCACAGGGCAAGCCAAACCCAAACAGATTGCATTTTCATTCCACATCCATTACCCTTGCAGTTTCAAGCACAGGGCTGGCAAATCCAATCAGTTCATTGCATTTTTATTTGACTTCCATTGTCATTGCAGTTTCAAGCACATAGCAGGCCAAGCAAAACAGCTCATTACATATTCAATTCCCTTCCATTGCCAGTGCAGTTTCAAGCACAAGACAGGCCAAGCCTAACAGCTCATTGCATGTTCATTTATCTTCTAATACATGGCAGGCCAAGCCAAGCATCTGGTTGCATTTTCATTTCACTTCCATTGCCATTGCAGTTTCAAGCACAGGGCAGGACAAGCCAAGCAGCTCATTACATTTTCATTTCCCTTTCATTGCCAGTGCAGTTTCAAGCACATGGCAGGCCAAGCCTAACAACTCATTGCATTTTCATTTCACTTCCATTGTCATTGCAGTTTCAAGCAGAGGGCTGGCCAAGCCAAACATCTGATTGAATTTTAATTTCACTTCCATTGCCATTGCAGTTTCAAGCACATATCAGGCCTAGCAAAACAGCTCATTGCATTTTCAATTCACTTCGATTGTCATTGCAGTTTCAAGCACAGGGCTGGCCAAGCCAAACATCTGATGGCATTTTCATTTCACTTCCATTGCCATTACAGTTTCAAGCACTGGGTTAGCCAAGCCAAACAGATTGCATTTTCATTCCACTTCCATTACCCTTGCAGTTTCAAGCACAGGGCAGGCAAAGCCTAACAGCTGATTGCATTTTCATTTCACTTCCATTGTCATTGCAGTTTCAAGCACTGGGCTGGTCAAGCCAAACATCTCATTGACTTTTAATTTCACTTCCATTGCCATTGCAGTTTCAAGCTCAGGTCAGTCCAAGCCAAACAGCTGATAGCAATTTTATTTCAATTCCATTGCCATTGCAGTTTCAAGCACAGGGCAGGCCAAGCCAAACAGCTTTCATTTTCATTCCACTTCCATTACCCCTGTAGTTTCAAGCACAGGGCTGGCAAAGCCAAACAGGTCATTGCATTTTTATTTGACTTCCATTGCCATCGCAGTTTCTGGCACATAGCAGCCCAAGCCAAACAGCTCATTACATTTTCATTTCCCTTCCATTGCCATTGCAATTTCAAGCACAGGGCATACCAAGCCAAACAGCTGATTGCATTTTCATTTCACTTCCCTTGCCATAGCAATTGAAAGCACAGGGCAGGCCAAGCCAAACAGCTCATTACATTTTCAATTCCCTTCCATTGCCAGTGCAGTTTCAAGCACAAGACAGGCAAAGCCTAACAGCTCATTGCATGTTCATTTCTCTTCCAATACATGGCAGGCCAAGCCAAACATCTGGTTGCATTTTCATTTCACTTCCATTGCCATTGCAGTTTCAAGCACAGGGCAGGCCAAGCCTAACTGCTGATTGCAATTTCATTTCACTGCCATTGTCATTGCAGTTTGAAGAACAAGGGCAGGCCAAGCCAAAGAGATCATTGCATTTCCATTTCACGTCCATTGCCATTGTAGTTTCAAGCACTGGACAGGCAAAGCCAAACAGCTGATTGCATTTTGATTTCACTTCCATTGCCATTGCAGTTTCAAGCACAGGGTTGGCCAAGACAAACAGGTCATTGCATTTTTATTTGACTTCCATTGCCATCACAGTTTCAAGCACAGGGCAGGCCAAGCCAAACAGCTGAATGCAATTTCATTTCAATTCCATTGCCATTACAGTTTCAAGCACAGGGCAGGCCAAGTCAAACAACTTGCATTTTCATTCCACTTACATTACCCTTGCAGTTTTAAGCACATAGCTGGCAAAGCCAAACAGGTCTTACATTTTAATTTCCATTCCATTGCCATTGCAATTTCAAGCACAGGGCATGCCAAGCCAAACAGCTGATTGCATTTTCATTTCACTTCCCTTGCCATAGCAATTGAAAGCACAGGGCAGGCCAAGCCAAACAGCTGATTGGATTTTCATTCCACTTCCATTGCCAATGCAGTTTCAAGCACAGGGCAAGCCAAGTCAAACAGATTGCATCTTCATTCCACTTCCATTACCCTTGCAGTTTCAAGCACAGGGCTGGCGAAGCCAATCAGGTCATTGCATTTTCATTTTACTTCCATTGCCATCGCAGTTTTAGGCACATAGCAGCCCAAGCCAAACAGCTCATTGCATTTTCATTCCCCTTCCATTGCCATTGCAATTTCAAGCACAGGGCAGGCCAAGCCAAACAGCTGATTGCAATTTCATTTCACTTCCCTTGCCATTGCAATTTAAAGCACAGGGCAGGCCAAGCCAAACAGCTGACTGCATATTCATTTCAATTCCATTGCTATTGCAGTTCCAAACACAAGGTAGGCCAAGCCAAATAGCTGATTGCCTTTTCATTTCACTTCCATTGCCATTGCAGTTTCAAGCACAGGGCAGGCCAAGCCAAACAGCTGATTGCATTTTCATTTCACTTCCATTGCCATTGCAGTTTCAAGCACAGGGGAGGCCAAGCCAAACATCTGATTGAATTTTAATTTCACTTCCATTGCCATTGCAGTTTCAAGCACAGGGCAGGCCAAGCCAAACAGCTGACTGCATATTAATTACAATTCCATTGCTATTGCAGTTTCAAGCACAAGGTAGGCCAAGCCAAATAGCTGATTGCCTTTTCATTTCACTTCCATTGCCATTGCCGTTTCAAGCACAGGGCAAGCCAAGCCCAAACAGATTGCATTTTCATTCATCCATTACCCTTGCAGTTTCAAGCACAGGGCTGACAAAGCCAATCTGTTCATTGCATTTTTATTTGACTTCCATTTTCATTGCAGTTTCAAGCACATAGCAGGCCAAGCAAAACAGCTCATTACATTTTCAATTCCCTTCCATTGCCAATGCAGTTTGAAGCACAAGACAGGCCAAGCCTAACAGCTCATTGCATGTTCATTTCTCTTCCAATACATGGCAGGCCAAGCATAACATCTGGTTGCATTTTCATTTCACTTCCATTGCCATTGCAGTTTTAAGCACAGGGCAGGCCAAGCCTAACTGCTGATTGCAATTTCATTTCACTGACATTGTCCTTGCAGTTTCAAGAACAAGGGCAGGCCAAGCCAAACAGATCATTGCATTTTCATTTCACTTCCATTGCCATTGCAGTTTCAAGCACAGGGTTGGCCAAGACAAACAGGTCATTGCATTTTTATTTGACTTCCATTGCCATCGCAGTTTCAAGCACAGGGCAGGCCAAGCCAAACAGCTGATTGCAATTTCATTTCAATTCCATTGCCATTGCAGTTTCAAGCACAGGGCAGGCCAAGCCAAACAGCTTTCATTTTCATTCCACTTCCATTACCCCTGTAGTTTCAAGCACAGGGCTGGCAAAGCCAAACAGGTCATTTCATTTTTATTTGACTTCCATTGCCATCGCAGTTTCAGGCACATAGCAGCCCAAGCCAAACAGCTCATTACATTTTCATTTCCCTTCCATTGCCATTGCAATTTCAAGCACAGGGCATGCCAAGCCAAACAGCTGATTGCATTTTCATTTCACTTCCCTTGCCATAGCAATTGAAAGCACAGGGCAGGCCAAGCCAAACAGCTGATTGCATTTTCATTCCACTTCCATTGCCAATGCAGTTTCAAGCACAGGGCAAGCCAAGTCAAACAGATTGCATCTTCATTCCACTTCCATTACCCTTGCAGTTTCAAGCACAGGGCTGGCAAAGCCAATCAGGTCACTGTATTTTCATTTTACTTCCATTGCCATCACAGTTTTAGGCACATAGCAGCCCAAGCCAAACAGCTCATTGCATTTTCATTCCCCTTCCATTGCCATTGCAATTTCAAGCACAGGGCAGGCCAAGCCAAACAGCTGATTGCAATTTCATTTCACTTCCCTTGCCATTGCAATTTAAAGCAGGGGGCAGGCCAAGCCAAACAGCTGACTGCATATTCATTTCAATTCCATTGCTATTGCAGTTCCAAGCACAAGGTAGGCCAAGCCAAATAGCTGATTGCCTTTTCATTTCACTTCCATTGTCCATTGCAGTTTCAAGCACAGGCAGCCAAACCAAACACTGATTGCATTTTCATTTCACTTAAAACCAAAACGATCCATTGCCATTTGAGTTTCCCAAGCACAGGGCTAGCCAAGCAAATAGCTGACTGCAATAATTACAATTCCATTGCTATTGCAAGTTTCAAGCACAAGGTAGGCCAAGCCAAAATAGCAGATTGCCTTTTCATTTCACTCGATGCCATTGCCTTTCAAGCACAGGGCAAGCCAAGCCCAAACAGAATTGCATATTCCATTCATACCATTACCCCTTTGCATTTAAAGCACAGGGCTGGCAAAGCCAATCAGTTCATTGCATTTTTATTTGACTTCCATTGTCATGCAGTTTCAAGCACAACCTTAGGCCAAGCAAAACAGCTCATTACAATTTTCAATTCCCTTCCATTGCCAATGCAGTTTACAAAGCACAAACAGGCCAAGCTTAACAGCTTCCTTGCAGTTCATTTTCTCTTCCAATACATGGCAGAGCCACAGCCAACATCTGGTTGCATTTTCTTTCACTTCCATTGCCATTGCAGTTTTTCAAGCAAGGGCAGGCAAGCCTAACTGTGATTGTTTTTACAATTTTCATTTTCATATGCATTGTCATTGCAGTTTCAAGAACAGGCAGGCCAAGCCCAAAAGATCATTGCATTTTCATTTCACTTCATGCCATTGCAGTTTCAAGCACAGGGTTGGCCTAAGAACAAAACAGTCAATTGAATTTTTATTTGGACTTCCATTGCCATGCAGTTTCAAGCACGGGCCAGCCAAGGCCAAAAACAGTTCATTTACATTTTATTTCAATTCCATTGCCATTACAGTTTCAAGCACAGGGCAGGCCAAGTCAAACAGCTTGCATTTTCATTCCACTTACATTACCCTTGCAGTTTTAAGCACATAGCTGGCAAAGCCAAACAGGTCATTGCATTTGTATTTGACTTTCATTGCAATCGCAGTTTCAAGCACATAGCAGGCCAAGCCAAACAGCTGATTACATTTTCATTTCCCTTCCATTGCCATTGCAATTTCAAGCACAGGGCAGGCCAAGCCAAACAGCTGATTGCAATTTCATTTCACTTCCCTTGCCATTGCAATTTAAAGCACAGGGCAGGCCAAGCCAAACAGCTGACTGCATATTCATTTCAATTCCATTGCTATTGCAGTTCCAAGCACAAGGTAGGCCAAGCCAAATAGCTGATTGCCTTTTCATTTCACTTCCATTGCATTGCAGTTTCTAGCACAGGCAGGCCAAGCCAAAACAGCTGATTGCCTTTTTATTTCACTTCCAATTGCCATTACAGTTTCAAGCACAGGGTGAGGCCAAACCCGAACATCTGATTGAATTTTATTTCACTTCCATTGCCATTGCAGTGTGAAACACAGGGGCAGCCATTGCCAGGGACAGCTGACTGCATATTAATTACAATTCATTGCTACTTGCAGTTTCAAAAGCAAAGGTAGGCCAAGCCAAATAGATGATTGCCTTTTCATTTCACTTCCATTGCCATTGCAGTTTCAAGCACAGGGCAAGCCAAGCCCAAACAGATTGCATTTTCATTCCACATCCATTACCCTTGCAGTTTCAAGCACAGGGCTGGCAAAGCCAATCAGTTCATTGCATTTTTATTTGACTTCCATTGCTGCCATCGCAGTTAAGTTTCATGCAACAGGGCAGGGCCAAGCCAAACAGCTTGCATTTTCATTCCGCTTCCATTACGCTTGCAGTTTCAAGCCCAGGGCTGGCAAAGCCAAACGGGTCATTGCATTTTATTTGACTTCCATTGCCATCGCAGTTTCAAACACAAGGTAGGCCAAGCCAAACAGATTGCTATTTTATTCCAGTTCCATTACTCTTGCAGTTTCAAGCACAATGCAGGCCAAGCCAAACAGGTCATTGCATTTTATTTGACTTCCATTGCCATTGCAGTTTCAAGCACATAGCAGGCCAAACCAAACAGCTCATTACATTTTCATTTCCCTTTCATTGCCAGTGCAGTTTCAAGCACAGGGCAGGCCAAGCCAAACAGCGGTGTGCATTTTCATTTCACTTCCATTGCCATTGCAATTTAAAGCACAGGGCAGGGCACAAGCCAAACAAGCTGACTGCAAATTCATTCAATTCCATTGCTATTGCTGTTCCAAGCAACATGTAGGCAAGCAAATAGGCTGATTGCCTTTCATTTCACTTCCATTGCCAATATGCAGTTTCAAGCACTGGCAGGCCAAAGCCAAACAGCTGATTGCATTTTCATTTCACTTCCATTGCCATTACAGTTTCAAGCACAGGGGAGGCCAAACCGAACATCTGATTGAATTTTAATTTCACTTCCATTGCCATTGTAGTTTGAAACACAGGACAGGCCATGCCAGACAGCTGACTGCATATTAATTACACTTCCATTGCTATTGCAGTTTCAAGCACAAGGTAGGCCAAGCCAAATAGATGATTGCCTTTTCATTTCACTTCCATTGCCATTGCAGTTTCAAGCACAGGGCAAGCCAAGCCCAAACAGATTGCATTTTCATTCCACATCCATTACCCTTGCAGTTTCAAGCACAGGGCTGGCAAAGCCAATCAGTTCATTGCATTTTTATTTGACTTCCATTGCCATCGCAGTTTCAAGCACTGGGCAGGCCAAGCCAAACAGCTTGCATTTTCATTCCGCTTCCATTACGCTTGCAGTTTCAAGCCCAGGGCTGGCAAAGCCAAACGGGTCATTGCATTTTATTTGACTTCCATTGCCATCGCAGTTTCAAACACAAGGTAGGCCAAGCCAAACAGATTGCTATTTTATTCCAGTTCCATTACTCTTGCAGTTTCAAGCACAATGCAGGCCAAGCCAAACAGGTCATTGCATTTTATTTGACTTCCATTGCCATTGCAGTTTCAAGCACATAGCAGGCCAAACCAAACAGCTCATTACATTTTCATTTCCCTTTCATTGCCAGTGCAGTTTCAAGCACAGGGCAGGCCAAGCCAAACAGCGGAGTGCATTTTCATTTCACTTCCATTGCCATTGCAGTTTCAAGCACATAGCAGGCCAAACCAAACAGCTCATTACATTTTCATTTTGCTTTCATTGCCAGTGCAGTTTCAAGCACATGGCAGGCCAAGCCTAACAGCTCATTGCATTTTCATTTCACTTCCATTGTCATTGCAGTTTCAAGCACAGGGCAGGCCACGCCAAACAGCCGATTGCAATTTCATTTCACTTCCATTGCCATTGCAGTTTCAAGCTCAGGTCAGGCCAAGCCAAACAGCTGATTGCAATTTTCATTCCACTTCATTGTCAATGCAGTTTAAAGCCACCAGGGCAAGCCAAGCCCAAACAGATTGCATTTTCATTCCACTTCCATTTCCTTTGCACTTTCAAGCACAGGGCTGGCAAAGCCAATCAGGTCATTGCATTTTCATTTTACTTCAAGTGTCATTGCCAGTTTCAAGCACATACCAGCCAAGCAAAAACAGCGCATTACATTTTTCCAATTCCCTTCCATGCCCACTGCAGTTTCAAGCACATGAAGGCCAAGCTAACAGCTCATTGCATGTCTCATTTCTCTTCCAATACACTGGCTGGCCAGCCAAACTTCTGGTTGCATTTTCAATTTCACTCCGTTGCCATTGCAGTTTCAAGCACAGGCAGGGCCAAGCCTAACAGCTGATTGATAATTTTCATTTCCACTGCCATTGTCATTGCAGTTTCAAGATCATGGGCAGGCCAAGCCAAACAGATAATTGCATTTTCATTTCACGTCTTGCACATTGTAGTTTCAGCACTGGGCAGGCAAACCAAAAGCTGATTGGCATTTTGTTTTTCACTTCCATTGCCATTGCAGTTTAAAGCACAGGGTTATAGGGCAAGACAAACAGGTCATTGCATTTTTATGTGACATTCCATTGCATCGCAAGAGTTTCAAGAAAGGGCAGGCAAGATCAAAACAGTGATTCAATTTCATTTCAATTCATTGCCATTACAGTTTCAAGACAGGGCAGGCCAGTCTAAACAGCTTGCAGTTTTCATTCCACTTACATTTTCCCTTGCAGTTTTAAGACATAGTGGCAAAGCCAAACAGGTTCATTGCATTTTTATTTGACTTCCATTGCAATCGCAGTTTCAAGCACATAGCAGGCCAAGCCAAACAGCTCATTACATTTCCATTTCCCTTCCATTGCCATTGCAATTTCAAACACAGGGCAGGCCAATCCAAGCATCTGATTGCAATTTCATTTCAATTCCATTGCTATTGTAGTTGCAAGCACAAGGTAGGCCAAGCCAAATAGTTGATTGCCTTTTTTCAATTCAATTCAATTCAATTCAATTCAACTTTAATGTCATTGCACAGATACAAGTATGGGTACAACGAAATGCAGTTTAGTGTCAGTACGTAGTGATAGCAATATATAGATAAATACAGATAAATAAATACAGATGTGGAATTCTATCGGCGGGATTCCGAGTTCAGACAGTGCGATGGTGTTATTGTCGAAAGCTACTCCTCATCCTGCTGGTGCGGGACCTTGAGGCTCCATGTACCGCCTCCCCAGATGGTATAGGAGGGCAAAAACAGTCATTGGTTTAGGGTGGGAGGGGTCCTTGATTGATCTTCCCGGTCCGTCTCAGACACCAGTTTTCGGTTTGGAGGGCATCCATGGCAGGGAGCGGGGCACGTATGATGTACTGGGCGGTTTTTCACCACCCGTTGTAGTGACTTCCTGTATGCTACGGTGCAACTGCTGTACCGACCGTAAAGCAGGTGGTCAGATGCTTTCGATGGTTACAGCGGAAATGTGGTCAGGATCTGGGGGGACAGGTGGGCTTTTTGAGCCTCCTCAGGATGTAAAGGCGCTGCTGCGCCTTATTGATCAGATTGCGAGGTGTTGAGGGACCAGGACAGATCCTCAGAGATGTGTACCTGAGGAATTTGTATGTGGCGACCGCTCCACCTCAGGTTCCGTTTATATGGATGGGGGTTTGTGTCTGCCCCCTCGGTTCATTCTGAAGTCGACAATGATTTCCTTAGTCTTCTGGGAAGTTGAGGACGAGATTTTTGGACACCAGGTTGTCAGGTGCTGGACCTCCTTGTCTGCTGGACTCGTCATTGTCGATGATCAGTTCCTCCACCGTGGTGTTGTCGGCAAATTTTATGATGGCGTTGGAGCCATACTTAGGGATGCAATCGTGGATGAAGAGGGCAGTAGAGGAGAGGACTGTGCACACAGCCCTGTGGCACGCCAGTTGTTCAGTGTTATTAGTGGAGGAGGTGAGGTGTTGACACTAAAGACTGTTAAGTGAAGGAAGTCCCAGTAGTCCAATTGCAGAGGGAAGTGGAGATGCCAAGACCGCTGAGTTTGTTTGATCAGGCTATGCGGGTATGACAGTTGTTTAAAGGCGGAGCTGAAGTCAATGAACAGCAACCTGATGTCGGTGTTATTGCTGTCCGGTGGGTCAGGCAGAGTGTAGGGCCGCACGATATGGGCGTCCTTTGTAGAACCTGTTGGTCCGGTAGGCAAACTGATGGGGGTTTCCCACGTGTGGGGGAGGGGAGGGCTGGCTTTGAGGTGAGACCAAGATCAGCCGCTCGAAGCACCTTGGCTATGGAAGGGGTGAGTGCCACTGGACGGAAATCGTGAGACTCCCTGTCGTTGAATGTCTTGTGCACTGGGCACAATGGTAGTGTCGTGAGGCAAGTGGGGACGACACCTGGGCAGTGGACAGATTAAAAATGTCAGTCGAGGACGGGGATAGTTGTCCAGACTGCCCTGAGCACCCGCCGGGGTTGACATCGGGGACGGCAGCTTTGTGCTAATTCACCTTGCTCAGTGCATTTGTACAGCAGAGGTGGAGTGACTGTGGGGTAGTTTCATGGCGGGGGTTGGGCAACTTTGATGGCTGGAGTTGTGTTGTCCCGGTCAAAGACTGGCGTAGAAATGGTTGAGGCTCGTCTGGAAGGAAGGCATTGGTCTGGGGGCGGGGGGGGGGGCGGGGGGGGGGGGGGGGGGTGTTGACTTTATGGTAATCGGCAATGGATTTGATTCCTTGCCACATGCGCCTGGGGTCAGAGTTGTTTTGGAAATGCTCCTCGATCCGCCGTTTGTGATTGAGTTTAGCATTCCTAATTCCCTTTTTCAGATTGGCCCTGGATGAGCTGTATCCCTCAGATTCGCCAGATTTAAAAGCAGCGTCTCGAGCCTTCAGCAGGAGTCTGACCTCCCTGCTCATCCACGGCTTCTGGTTAGGGTAGGTCTTTATCTCTTTATCTCTTTATCTCTTTTCATTTCACTTCCATTGCCATTGCAATTTCAAGCACAGGGCAGGCCAAGCCAAACAGCTGATTGCATTTTCATTTCACTTCCATTGCCATTGCAGTTTCAAGAACAGGGCAGGCGATGCCAAACAGACTGCTATTTCGTTCCAGTTCCATTACTCTTGCAGTTTCAAGCATAATTCAGGCCAAGCCAAACAGGTCATTGCATTTTTATTTAACTTCCAATGCCATTGCTGTTTCAAGCACGTAGCAGGCCAAGCCTAACAGCCCATTACATTTTCATTTCCCTTTCATTGCCAGTGCAGTTTCAAGCACAAGGCTGGCCAAGCCTAACAGCTCGTTGCATTTTCATTTCACTTCCATTGCCAGTGCAGTTTCAAGCTCAGTGCAGGCCAAGCCAAACATCTGAGTGAATTTTTATTTCACTTCCATTATTTTTTTTTTTTTTTTTTTTTTTTTTTTTTGCCATTGCAGTTTCAAGAACAGGGCAGGCCAAGCCAAACAGATCATTGCATTTTCTTTACCCTTTCATTGCCAGTGCAGTTTCAAGCACAAGGCAGGCCAAGCCTAACAGCTCATTGCATTTTCATTTCACTTCCATTGTCATTGCAGTTTCAAGCACAGGGCAGGCCAAGCCAAACAGCTGATTGAATTTTCATTACACTTTCATTGCCATTGCAGTTTCAAGCACAAGGCAGGCCAAGCCTAACAGCTCATTGCATTTTCATTTCACTTCCATTGTCATTGCAGTTTCAAGCACAGGGCAGGCCAAGCCAAACAGCTGATTGAATTTTCATTACACTTCCATTGCTATTGCAGTTTCAAGCACAGGGCAGGCCAAGCCAAACAGATTGCAATTTCATTCCAATTCAATTGCCATTGCTGTTTCAAGAATAGGGCAGGGACTAGCCAAGCAGATCATTGCATTTTCATTACACTTCCATTGCTATTGCAGTTTCAAGCACAGGGCAGGCCAAGCCAAACAGATTGCTATTTCATTCCAGTTCCATTACTCTTGCAGTTTCAAGCACAGGGCAGGCCAAGCCAAACAGGTCATAGCATTTTTATTTGACTTCCATTGCCATTGCAGTGTCAAGCACATAGCAGGCCAAGCCAAACAGCTCATTACATTTTCATGTCCCTTTCATAGCCTGTACAGTTTCAAGCACAAGGCCAAGCCTAACAGCTCATTGCATTTTCATTTCACTTCCATTGTCATTGTAGTTTCAAGCGCAGGGCAGGCCAAGCCAAACATCTGATTGCATTTTCATTTCACTTCCATTGCCATTGCACTTTCAAGCACAGGGCGACCCAAGCCAAACAGATCGCATTTCATTCCACTTCCATTACCCTTGCTGTTTCAAGTACGGGGCAGGCCAAGCCAAACAACTGTTTGCAATTTCATTTCAATTCCATTGCCATTGAAGTTTCAAGAACAGGGCAGGCCAAGCCAAACAGATCATTGCATTTTCATTCCCCTTTCATTGCCAGTGAAGTTTCAAGCACAAGGCAGGCCAAGCCTAACAGCTCATTGTATTTTCTTTTCACTTGCATTGTCATTGCAGTTTCAAATACATGGCAGGCCAAGCCAAACATCAGATTGAATTTTTAATTTCACTTCAATTGCCATTGCAGTTTCAAGCACAAGGCAGACCAAGCCAAACAGCTGATTTCAATTTAATTTCAATTCCATTGCCATTGCAGTCTCAGGAACAGGGCAGGCCTAGCCACGCAGACCCTTGCATTTTCATTTCATTTCCATTGCCATTGCAGTTTCAAGCTCAGGGCAAGCCAAGACAAACAGATTGCATTTTCATTCCACTTCCATTACCCTTGCAGTTTCAAGCACGTGGCTGGCAAAGCCAAATCAGGTCATGGCATTTTATTGACTTACCATTACGGCATTGCTGTTTCAAGCACAAGATAGCAGACCAATCCAAACAGTCAATATTTTCATTTCCATTCCATTTGCCAGTGCAGTTTCAAGTACATAGCAGGCCAAGCAAAACTACTGATTGCATTTTCATTTCGCTTCCATTGCCATTCCACTTTCAAGCACAGGGCAAGCCAAGACAAACAGATTGCATTTTCATTCCACTTCCATTACCCTTGCAGTTTCAAGCACGTGGCTGGCAAAGCCAAACAGGTCATGGCATTTTTATTTGACTTCCATTGCCATTGCAGTTTCAAGCACATAGCAGACCAAGCCAAACAGCTCATTACATTTTCATTTCCCTTCCATTGCCAGTGCAGTTTCAAGTACATAGCAGGCCAAGCAAAACAGCTCATTGCATTTTCATTTCACTTCCATTGTCATTGCAGTTTCAAGCACAGGGCAGGCCAAGCCAAACATCTGATTGAATTTTCATTTCACTTCCATTGCCATTGCAGTTTCAAGCACAGGACAGGCCAAGCCAAACAGATCATTGCATTTTCATTACGCCTCCGTTGCCATTGCAGTTTCAAGCTCAGGTCAGGCCAAGAAAAACAGCTGATTGCATTTACATTTCACTTCCATTGCCATTGCACTTTCAAGCACAGTGCAAGCCAAGCCAAACAGATCGCATTTTCATTCCACTTCCATTACCCTTGCAGTTTCAAGCACGGGGCAGGCCAAGCCAAACAACTGATTGCAATTTAATTTCAATTCCATTGCCATTGCAGTTTCAAGAACAGGGCAGGCCAAGCCAAACAGATCATTGCATTTTCATTTCCCTTTCATTGCCCGTGCAGTTTCAAGCACAAGGCAGGCCAAGCCTAACAGCTCATTTCATTTTCATTTCACTTCCATTGCCAATGCAGTTTCAAGCTCAGGTCAGGCAAGCCAAACAGCTGATTGCATTTTCATTTCACTTCCATTGTCATTGCAGTTTCAAGCACAGGGCAGGCCAAGCCTAACTGCTCATTGCATTTTTATTTCACTTCCATTGCGATTGCAGTTTCAAGCACAGGACAGGCCATGCAGAACAGCTCACTATATTTTCATGTCACTTCCATTGCCATTGCAGTTTCAGGCACAAGGCAGGCCAAGCCTAATAGCTCTGCATTTTCATTTCACTTCCATTGCAATTGCAGTTTCAAGCACAGGGCAGGCCGGGCCAAACTTATGATTGCATTTTTATTTCACTTCCATTGCCATTGCAGTTTCAAGCACAGGGCAGGCCAGGCCAAACATATTGCTATTTCATTCCAGTTCCATTACTCTTGCAGTTTCAAGCACAGGGCAGGCCAAGCCTAACAGGTCATTGCATTTTTATTTAACTTCCATTGCCATTGCAGTTTTAAGCACATAGCAGGCCAAGCCAAACAGGTGATTACATTTTCATTTCCCTTTCATTGCCAGCGCAGTTTCAAGCACAAGGCAGGCCAAGCCTAACAGGTCATTGCATTTTCATTTCACTTCCATTGCCATTACACTTTCAAGCACAGGGCAAGCCAAGCCAAACAGATCGCATTTTCATTCCACTTCCATTGCCCTTGCAGTATCAAGCACAGGACAGGCCAAGCCAATCAACCGATTGCAATTTCATTTCAATTCCATTGCCATTGCAGGTTTCAAGAAAACAGGGGCAGGAGGGGGGGGGGGGGCAAGCCAAACAGATCATTGCATTTCCCTTTCATTGCCAGTGCAGTTTCAAGCACAAGACAGGCCAAGCCTAGCAGCTCAATGCATTTTCATTTCACTTCCATTGTCATTGCAGTTTCAAGCACAGGGCAGGCCAAGCCAAACATCTGATTGAATTTTCATTTCACTTCCATTGCCATTGCAATTTCAAGCACAAGGCAGGCCAAGCGTAGCAGCTGATTGCAAATTCATTTCAATTCCATTGCCATTGCAGTTTCAAGAACAGGGCAGGCCTAGCCAAGCAGATCCTCGCATTTTCATTTCACTTCCATTGCCATTGCAGTTTCAAGCTCAGGTCAGGCCAAGCAAAACAGCTGATTTCATTTTCATTTCACTTCCATTGTCATTGCAGGTTCAAGCACATGGCAGGCCAATCCTAGCAGCTCATTGCATTTTCATTCCACTTTCTTTGCCATTGCAAAATCTAGCACAGGGCAGACCAAGCCAAACAGCTCATTGCATTTTCATTTCACGTCCATTACCAGTGCAGTTTCAGGCACAAGGCAGGCCAAGCCTAACAGCTGATTGCTATTTCATTCCACCTCCATTACCATTGCAGTTACAAGCACATGGCTGGCAAAGCCAATCAGGCCATTGCATTTTTATTTGACTTCCATTGCCTTTACAGTTTCAAGCACAAGACAGGCCAAGCCTAACAGCCCATTGCATTTTCATTTCACTTCCATTGCCATTGCAATTTCAAACACAGGGCAGGCCAAGCCAAACATCCAATTGCATTTTTATTTCACTTCCATTGCCATTGCAGTGTCAAGAACAGGGCAGGCCAAGCCAAACAGCTGATTGCAAATTCATTTCAATTCCATTGCCATTGTTGTTTCAAGAACAGGGCAGGCCAAGCCAAACAGGTCGTCACATTTTCATTTCACTTCCATTGCCATTGCAGTTTCAAGCTCAGGTCAGGCCAAGCCAAACTGCTCATTGCATTTTCATTTCACTTCCATTGCCATTGCAATTTCTAGCACAGGGCAGACAAAGCCAAACAGCTCATTGCGTTTTCATTTCACATCCATTGTCGTAACAGTTTCAAGCACAGCGATGGCCAAGCCTAACAGGTCATTGCATTTTCATTCACTTCCATTGCCACTGCCGATTCAAGCACATGGCAGGCCAAGCCAAACAGCTGATTGCGTTTTGATTCCACTTCCATTGCCATGGCCGTTTCAAGCACAGGGCAGGCCAAGCTAAACAGATTGTTATTTCATTCCAGTTCCATTACTAATGCAGTTTCAAGCGCAGGGCAGGCCAAGCCAAACAGGTCATTGCATTTTTATTTGACTTCCATTGCCATTGCAGTTTCAAGCACATACCAGGCCAAGCCAAACAGCTCATTACATTTTCATCTCCCTTTCATTGCCAATGCAGTTTCAAGCACGGGGCAGGCCAACCCAAACAGCTGATTGCAATTAAATTTCAATACCATTGCCATTGCAGTTTCAAGCACAGGGCAGGCTAAGCCTAACATCTCATTGCATTTTCATTTTCCCTTCCATTGCCAGTGCAGTTTCAACAACAGGGCAGGCCAAGCCTAACATCTCATTGCATTTTCATTTCACTTCCATTGCCATTGCAGTTTCAAGCACAGGGCAGGCCAAGCCAAACATCTGATTGCATTTTCATTTCACTTCCATTGCCATTGCAGTTTCAAGCACAGGGTAGGCCAAGCCAAACTGCTGATTGCAATTTCATTTCAATTCCATTGCCATTGCAGTTTCAACAACAGGGCAGGCCAAGCCAAACAGCTGACTGCATTTCTATTTCTCTTCCATTGCCATTGCAGTTTCAAGCACAGGGCAGGCCAAGTCAAACAGCTCATTGCATTTTCATTTCACTTCCATTGCCATTGCAGTATCAAGCACTGGGTAGGCCAAGCCGAACAGCTCATTATATTTTCATTTCACTTCCATTGCCATTGCAGTTTCAATCACAGGGCAGGCCAAGACAAACAGCTCATTGCATTCTCATTTCACTTCCATTGCCATTGCAGTTGAAAGCGCAGGGCAGGTTAAGCCAATCAACTGATTGAATTATCGTTTCACTTCCATTGCCATTGCAGTTTCAAGTACAGGGCAGTCCAAGCCAAACAGCTCATTGCATTTTCATTCCACTTCCATTGCCATTGCAATTTCTAGCACAGGGCAGACCAAGCCAAACAGTTCTTTGCATTTTTCTTTCACTTCCATTGCCATCGCAGTTTCAAGCATAGGGCAGGCCATGCCAAACAGCTCCTTACATTTTTGTTTAATTTCCATTGCCATTGCAGTTTCAACCACAGGGCAGTCCAAGGCAGACAGCTCATTGCATTTTCATTTCACTTCCATTGCCATTGCAGTTTCAAGGACAGGGCAGGCCAGGCAAAACTGCTCATTGCATTTTCATTTCATTTCCATTGCCTTTGCTGTTTTAAGCACAGGCATGCCAAACAACTCATAAGGGATAACACCATCATTTATTGCAATTACATTGCAGACACACTGTTCAATTGATTCACAGCTTAGAATGAGACTCGTGGCCTCTCCCTCGCAATCTTGCGGAGTGACTGAGTCATGTCTGTCTGCCTCATCCATGGTTTTTTAAATGTCTAAATGATAACCCATTTGATGACACCTGAATGACGCAAACTGGATCCACTCACAACAAAACAACTCGCTGATTTTTTGGTTGTTGTTGCTTGGAACTCCCTAACTCATTCGTGGAATAAATTGCATCAGATGTGCAGCTGGCAAGTGAGTTGGGTTTCAGCGTCAGGCCATTCGACCCATAGTGTCATGCCGAACATAATGCAAAGTTTATCTGAACGCCACCTGCACCTAAACCATACTTCTCCATTCCCTACAAATTCGGCACAGACACGGTGGCTCAGCGATCAAGTTGTTACCTTATAGCTTCAGAAACAGGGGTTCGATCCTGACCTCGAGTGCTGATTGTGTGGAGTTTATACGTCCTCCCTGTGACTGCGTGGGATTTCTGCAGGAGTTTTGTTTACCTCCCATGTTCCAAAGACAGACAGGTTTGTAGCCTAATTTGCATAATTGCTAATTGTCCCTGGGGTGTAAGAAATGCGGGAATCATGGTCGGCGCGGACTCAGTGGGCTGAAGGACCTGATTCTGTGTTGTATAATGATGACTTAGACTAAGGAATTAAATGTAACATCTCCAAGTTTGCAGATGACACAAAGTTGGGTGGCAGTTTGAGCTGCGAGGAGGATGCCATGAGGCTGCAGGGTTTGGATAGGTTGGGTGAGTGGGCAGATGCATGGGCAGGTGTAGTATAATGTGGATAAATGTGAGGTTATCCACTTTGGGGGAAAAAGCAAGAAGGCAGATTATTATCTGAATAGGAAAAGTGGAGGTGCAACGAGACCTGAGTGTCCTTGTATATCAGGCACTGAAAGTAAGCATGCAGGTGCAGCAGTCAGTGCAGAACGCAAATGGCATGCTGGCCTTTGTAGAGGGAGGATTAGAGTATAGGAGCAAGGAGGTCCTACTGCAATTGGACGGGGCCCTGGTGAGACGGCGCTGTAATAAATGAAGGCAGAAGTCCGTGGGCAGATTCCACGTCTGCAGACGCAGAATAAGTGTAAAGACAAGGAAGGGGTGGATGTCTACAGCCTACCCCTGAAGAGATCCCAGTGGTCTATATAATGGGAAGTGTAGCCACGCCAGCACCGATCTCTGCGGAATTCTGCTAGTTACTGGCCAACCAGAAAATAAATCCCTATTTCCACTAGTTGTCTTCTGCCTCAGTCAACCTTCCATACCTCGTAGTGCTTCCGCCTGGCTTGATTCTTCCGCATCTACATTACTGGCCTGAATTCAAGAGCATGCTCAATACTTATCTCTCTATGCGTACTTTGAGCAGATTTGGGCCATCTTTGAGGAAGGGTGTGCTGGCATTGTACAGGGGTTCTGAGGTTAACTGGTGAGAACTACAGGTAAGACAAGATGAGTCAATCATCGGGAAAGGCGATCGGGGGCAGGTAATTGGGAGAATGGGGTTGAAAAGAATGATAGGGCAGCCATGATTGAATGCAGGTTGGTTGGCCAAAATGCACCTCTTCTCGTCCTATGACGATGAAGATTCTGGGATGCTCGGAGTAAGTCTGACAGATGGTCGATATTTAAGGGACTATCATCTGACTGGAACTACTAGTACCATTTCTATAGGGGGGCTCATAAGGCCCATGTGCGCCGAGGAGTTGTGTTTCCCAATTGGGGGGAAAACCACCTAATGTTGCACAGACTTGGAGATCAAAGATGTCAGTTCAGATCCAGTTCAGCTTTTATTTGTCACTAGAAAGTCTGTTCTCCAATGGGTTTTGCGCAGGCAGGGTTGTGCGGGGCGGATGCGGCGTCACACACACTATCACCTCAACACTAATAACCCCTGATATTATATTAATATTTTAATTAGATCTTTTAACCCATAACCGCCAGCACTGACAATAGACCCAACTCACCAGGCGTGTTAGAGAGGAAACGGGGGGGTGTAGAGCGTGAGGGACCAGGAGGAAAGGGGCGCGACAGAAGGGAAAGGGACAGGGGGGAGGTGGAAGGAGAGATGCAGGTACAAGAGGGGGGGGTGGGGGAGGTAATTGGTGTGGGGGTTGGCGGGAGGAGGAGAGAGCGAGCAGGGAGGTGAGAGAGGGGGAGATGTTGGGCTGAGAGGGGGGGAGGGAAGGGGGTGATGGGGTGAGAAGGGATGGGGGAGAGGTGGGGAAGGGAGGTGGTATGTGGGGGGAGGGGGAATATGTGGGGGGGAGGGGGATGGGGTTATTGGTTAAATGTTGGGAGAAGGAGTGGGAGGGGTGGGGAGGTAGGGGGTAACAGGAGGGGTGGAGGGGAAGGGTGGAGGGGGAGGAAGGTTAAGGGTGGAGGGTGAATGGGGTTTGGGGAGGGGAAGGGAGAGGAAGCGGAGGAGCGAGAGGAGGGGGGAGCGGGGAGAGTGTGATGAGAGGGGAGAGAGTATAGTGAAGAAAAGGGGGGGAGAGAGAGGGGGGGGGCGAAGAGAGGGGGGTGAGAGGAGAGAGACGGGGGGATGGAGAGAGGAGAGGGGCGGGTGGGACGGAGAGAGAGGGAGAGAGGAGAGGGGAGGAGAGAGGGGGGAGGAAAGGAGGCGAGGAGAGGGGCGAGGACGAGAGAGAGTGGAGAGGTGGGTGAGGGAGAGGCGAGGGGGAGGGAGAGCGAGAGGGGGAGGGAGAGAGAGAGAGAGAGAGAGGAGGGGGTGGGAGATAGAGAGGGGGAGGAGCAAGTGGGGGGAGAGAGAGAGGGGGGAGAGAGAGGGGGGAGAGAGAGGGGGAGAGGGATGAGGGGGGGGCGAGTGAGTTGGGGGGAGGAGAGGAGAGTGGGAAGGTGTGAGGTCAGAAGAGAATCAGGGAGAGACAAAGAAAAAGGGGCAGAGCCACGGGCGAGTCAGAGGGAGAGGTGGTGGGGAGGTGGAGGAGGGGGGAGGGTGGGTGAGGGAGAGTGGGGGAGGAGGGGTGTGTGAGATGGGAGGTGAGAGAGGGGGGGGAGGGAGAGAGGGACGAGAGGGGGCTGTGCGGGGGCAATTGAAGGGGGGAACGGGGATAGGGGGGAAAAAATATAAAAGAAATAGGAAATAAAAGGGGGGGGGCGAGGAGGGGCGTCGGAGGAGAGAGGGAGGGTCGAGAGAGGGAAGGGGGGAGTGGAAGGGCGTGGGAGTTGGGACGGGAGTGTGGGGGGGTATGGGGTTAGGAATGCATTTAGATTTAAAATGAGTGGTGGGGAAGGGATTTATTTATAAAAAAATGTGTTAATATAAATGTCTAATGTAATGAGGAGTGGATCCGCGAATGTAAACGCGGAATCGCTAGCGAAAATGGTACACATTGCGAGAGTTTTCGCGTTGGTTTTGTCGGGCGGACATGGAAATAAAAGGCACAACTCTAATATGAAATAAATGGAATGTGAATACTCGCACACACACACAACCAACACACACACAACAACACGAACACAAGAACCACAACCCACAGCCACACACACAACACAACAACACACAACACACACACAACACACCACACAACAACCACACATACAGGTACACACCACACAGACAACCACCACACAGCGACACACACACACAACAAACACACTCACAACGCGACACACACAACACACACACACACACAACACACACAGACAAACACAACAGACACACACACACACAGCTACACACACACCACAACACTCACAACACCCACACAAACACAACCAGCACACCACAACACAAACACAGACCACACACACAACACACACCAGGGACAAACACACAAAAAAGAACAACAACAAAAACAACAGCGACACAACAAAAACACAACCCACACAAACTATAAACACACGACACACAAAAACAAAACACGCAACCACAATCAACAACCACACCAAACCAACAACAACCACAACACAAAAAAACACACACACAACACACACAACAACACACATCGAACAACCACAACCACACACAAGCCACACACACAACACACACACCACACACAGCACACAACAAAACACACACAACACACAACCACACAGAACACAAATGAACAAAACAGCCGACAAAACACCAAAAAACAAACAAAAAACACAAGCAAACACAAAACACAGTCAACAACATACAACAAGACAAACAACAACAACCCGTCACAAAAAAACAGTCAAAAACCCCCAACAAAACCACCAAACTT